>OX101786.1:641825-725338 GCA_944452715.1 Ophion slaviceki | reverse complement strand
AAAAATATTGCTCGGACGAACTATTGTGTGGAACAAAACTTCTAGGGATTGAAGGGGGGGGGCGAACTTCTAGGGGACGTTTGAAAAAAATTTATTTGAGGAGCCAAAATTCAAAATGGCGGCGTTACAAAGGCTGACATGTTTTTTTCAAACGGAAACATAACTTTTTTTTATTGCCAAAAAATTTGTCAGCTGAAAACTAAAAACTTTTGTTGAAAAAATTTTTTGATAAAGTTCATAGTTTTCAAGTGAGAACATCATTTTCAATTATTTCAGATGTATCCAGGATTTGTGTGTGTGTGTGTGTGTGTGTGTGTGGGGGCGCGCGTGCGTGTATGTGTGTGTGTGTGTGTGTGTGTGTGTGTGTGTGTGTGTGTGTGTGTGTGTGTGTGTGTGTGTGTGTGTGTGTGTGTGTGTGTGTGTGTGTGTGTGTGTGTGTGTGTGTGTGTGTGTGTGTGTGTGTGTGTGTGTGTGTGTGTGTGTGTGTGTGTGTGTGTGTGTGTGTGTGTGTGTGTGTGTGTGTGTGTGTGTGTGTGTGTGCATGTGCGTGCGTGTGGAACACTGTTGAAAATTTTGGTTTTTTTTTGTTTTTTTGTTTTCAAATTTGGACGATACCCTGATGGAAATCCGCTTATTGGAATTCGACAAATAATGTTGAAATCTGTTAAAAAATGTCAGAAACTGTGAAAATGAATAGATTCTAACATAATTTGATGGAATCGTACATATTTTGATAGATTCTGACGGAAATAATCTATGAAAATCGGACAGAACCTCACATATTATGTTAACTTTACGGAATGTCATAAAATCACAGAATTCGATACTTTCTGTCATCTTTTTGTCAGAAAATGTCATCTTTTAACAAAAAATGATAAAATTAATTTTCCATTTTTTGACATATTGTTGCATCGAAAAGAATGACAGAAAATGACAAAAAATGATAGAAAATGATAATTTTTATCATAATTTGTTGTCACATTTTTGTTGAATTCTGACAGATTTCAGCTGTCATTAAATCACAGAGTTTGATACTTTCTGTCATCTTTATGTCGGAAAATGTCCTCTTGTAACAAAAAAATGATAAATAAGTTTTCCATTTTTTGACATATTGTTGCATCGAAAAAAATGACAGAAAATGTCAAAAAATGATAGAAAACGATAATTTTTATCATAATTTGTTGTCACATTTTTGTTGAATTCTGACAGATTTCAGCTGTCATTAAATTACAGAATTTGATACTTTCTGTCATCTTTATGTCGGAAAATGTCATCTTTTAGAAAAAAATAATTATTGAAAGTATTATTGAATATAAAGTCCCAAATTTCTTTCTTTCAGCATTTCCATTCAAATTTAGAAAATTATATGTAAATTCCATCAAATATTGACGAATTCTGACAATTTATTATCAGAATCGATAATTAAATGTCAAAATTCATCAGAATATATCATATATTTATAATGCAAAATGTCAAAAGTTAACAAGTTCGGTCATTATATGACAAAAAATAAAAAAGAATGATATAATTTGACAGATTCGGTCATAATATTTCATGAATGTTAAAGAATTCCATTTCATTCCATTAAATAATGACATTTAATGACGAAAATCTCACAAAAAATAAGAAAGAATGATGTAATTTGACATATTCGGTCATAATATTTTATAAATGTTGAAGAATTCCATTATATTCCATAAAAAAATGACATTTAATGACGAAAATCTCACAAAAAATAAGAAAGAATGATATAATTCGACAGATTCGGTCATAATATTTCATGAATGTTGAAGAGTTCCATTTTATTCCATCAAAAAATGACATTAAATGACGAAAATCTCACATAAAATGGAAAACTCTTACGACATTATATGACATATTATGTAAGATTCTGACAGAAATTACTGAATTATAACATTACTTTTCTGATAAAATATGACAGATTCTGTAAAGCATGTTCCAATTTCCGGTCAGAAATCATGAACGTCTCACAGAAAATGTCAAATCTCGAAATAATATGACAGATTCTGTCGTATAAATGACATATTCTGACATTATCTCTCATTGAAAGTTGACGGAATATTATCAAATCTGATATTTTTTGTTAAAATCTGACGAATTCCAATAAGCGGATTTCCATCAGGGTATTTCATGAGAAAATTTTGGAGGAAAATCGATGAAAAATAGTTTTTTTTTCCATTTTAATAGCGTTTGTGCCATTTTCAGGCCCAAAAACGTGTTTTTTTAAATCCTTGACGAACTTTGATCACGATGGGTAGAAAAACACACACACACACACACACACACACACACACACACACACACACATACACACACACACACAAATCCTGGATACATCTGAAATAATTGAAAATGATGTTCTCACTTGAAAACTATGAACTTTATCAAAAAATTTTTTCAACAAAAGTTTTTAGTTTTCAGCTGACAAATTTTTTGGCAATAAAAAAAAGTTATGTTTCCGTTTGAAAAAAACATGTCAGCCTTTGTAACGCCGCCATTTTGAATTTTGGCTCCTCAAATAAATTTTTTTCAAACGTCCCCCTTCAATCCCTAGAAGTTTCGTTCCACACAATAGTTCGTCCGAGCAATATTTTTCGAGAAAATTCAGGTGTAAGATTAAAATGGGACACCCTGTATAACGGACCTTGTTTATCACGGGAAAACGGTTTTAAGGGGTGTTACAATCCCTTAGAGTGAAGCATGTCAATCATGGGCTCATTTTGTGGTTTCACCGTAAGTCGTTCAGAATCGACGGCCCGCTACTAATACATTGAAAAATAAAGGAAAGAAACGAGCGTTGAACCATCCCTTTATTTGTCTATCTCTTATCCCATACTTCGACAGGCTGCATTAAATAAAATAAAACGGGTAACACCTTGAAGCAGCGATAAACTTACCGTTTACGTATCTTTACACTTTTGCCGGATAATCAAGCTCAAGGGGAAAGACCGACTCTTACTTGAAATTCCTCATCGCAGTTTTTTTCTGCGTTTAAAATGGGTCTGTTGATTCGAAATATTTCTACAAACTCCAAAGTGATGTTTTTCCGTGATTCGACATTACTACGTTCGCCTTAGAGAACAAACCTTCCCGTCCAGCATCCTTTTCGTTCAGGGGTTTACTTTAACTCTTAAAACCGTTTTACTCCCAATAAAAAAATACGGGTCTGATAGTTTTGTATCCACTACCACATACATGAGTATTAGCAAAAGCAAAGACATGATATCGACATTCCTTATAAGTATACGAAAATTCATTTCGAACCCCAGCACCCCCCTCCCTCTGATAAGTCTCCGTGATTCAAATAGGACCTCCTCTGCGACTGCTTGAAATTTGGGGACGTTGGCGAATGAAAAAAGTGGCCAAATTAGCCGTAAATAGTTTTTCCATTTTTACGCCATTCAGATGGTCCGTTTGATGAGAAATTTTTCGCTGATTACAACTAAATCATGGAGTTTTACGTCGGCTAAACGCGAAAAACGGTTTACGTACACATTCAACGATCCTCAACGGATATTAGGAGTTGTGGGGGAAATTAATGGTGAATTCGTATTCAGGTAATTAAAATACATCGATGGGGACTTGTTAAAAAAATATTAAGAATCCCATTTATTTCTCGCATTTAGCCTAAAAATTAATAGTCTCGGTGAATCACTCGTCGTTACTTGATCATTCGGATTTGGAACTCTGCTCTGCGCGCATCCGGTCCGCAGTCCTTTGCGCTAAAAACTTCTGGTTGGCTCATTGAGGTCCGTTGATGTATCGATTTGTGGCAGAATTCCAAAGTTGGACTATCGGTTTTTGCGCATTTTTTCCATATACATCTCTTTGCCTCTTTTTCAGCAATTTTTCAAGTGGAAATTTCGGAACAAATTAATAGAGATATCGGGATGAATCCGACGCCATGCTCCAAGTTTTCCAGAATCCTTTCCACGCCCCCCGCCCCCGCCCCTTCCCCAAGGGTGAAAAGGGTCGAACATTTTTTTGAATCAACTTTCAAACCATTTCGATGGTCAATCCAATGGGACATTTTCTGCCGATTACGAATATGCCCGAGTTTTTGCCGAAAGTTCAAAATTAAAAAAATTAAGGGGTTACCCCCACTTGTGATTTTGAAAAAATCGATTTTTTTTATTGCATTTTTTTGAAGTGCAATTTGAAGTGCAATTTTTTTTTTGATGCCCGGAATAGATGACTCTATGTAAGTTTACAAAAAAAATATTTTCTTCGTGTAAACTGAAATTGAAACTTTAAACGCGTTTTTCTCAAAATGGCATTTCTGAAGTCGGTGACCAAGATTACTCGAACACTAATGAACCGATCTTCTTGAAATTTTGCAGGCTTATTTAATACATAAAAATGTAGTCTTTGATCGTTCGATTTTTTTTTTTTCGAAAAAATGGCCGTTTTATAACCAAAAAACGGCCGTTTTTTTTTCGTTAAAATCGAACCATTAACTTTGACTGACCGCCATTTTGTGAAAAATGAACATTTTTTAAAATCCTTCGATTAAAGACTAGTTTATACTTATATTTGACTAAATCCATCCGCATTTTTTTTCAGATGATCCACTTCGCCGCAATGTTGGTCACCGCAAACCGTGTATATAAAAACATTATTTCATCGACGGCCATTTGCCACTAAACAATGTAATATTTTTCAATAAAAAGATTACTGAAAGTTCTTCAAGATGTGTTCTTTAAGATGGTATATTGATCGATTAAAAAAGTTTTGTAGTTTTCTTTAAAAAAAAATTCATGAAAAAGGCCTTTTTTTTTGCGCTACAAGTGGGGGTAACGCCTTAAGGAAATTTTAAGTTTTGGGGGAAATGAATTCGCATTGAGGAGGTAATACAGATACATCGATACAAAACTATAAGAATAATATGGAAAATTAAAATTTTTCTCGCATGTTGGCCATAAATAAGGTTGTTCACTCAATGGTCGGTAATTTTATATTGTCCGTTTCGGTTCGACACTTCGCTGTGCGAACATTGCGCAATCTTTTCGGCCGATAGAAAAAACGTGCGGAAAGTTCTTAATGCTCTAACAAATCCGTGAGTTTCAACAAAATTGAAGACAAACACCATAGTTATGGTCCTTATTCTCAGTTTGATTGTGATCGGAGGTTAGGGGCGAATATACAGGGTGCAAATACAAAGAGTGGAGAGTATAGATCATTTCCCAGGATGACAATGCTGGGACGCCATATAGACGTGCTTTGCCACGATCGTCGCTTAGACTTCTTCGGTGCTGCAACGAACGGAAATGCTCTCGTATCTATATTCCGGGCGGTCCGATATTCCGATAAAGCATGCCAAAGTACCTAGCGATACCACGCGATGAAGGATACGCTGATAAAGCTTTGCCCAAAATGTCACGGTGTGAAAACGCTTTGATTACGTAATTAGTTCGGCTAGCCGCAAAATCATCCCCGTCTAGCTGGAATACGTGTGCAGCTGTCCATTCAATAATGCGTTTCACCACACGCCAATTGGAAAATCAGTCCTCGTCAAAGTGGGTCCAATCGTACAATCAGTTGGTTGGTACAACATTCCAATCGCTCGTCACGATTACCCCCGCAGTTCCTCGGTAATTGGCTCGTTTCGCTCAGAGTTGGCGATTTCCCTACTAGACAACGAGGAGCGTGTTTCTCCGGGCAATCTCAAAGCGCGAGCCTTTTCACGTAATTGACTTTGACGTGGCTGCGCTCGTGCTTCTGTCGTCATTTATTTGAGTTCTTGCGTTCTTTGCTCTCTTTTTACGAGCTTCTCGAATAAATTGCAATCCGGACCGACGAGCTCGCTATCCTCCACGCGTACGTACCATTTTTTCGGCGATATTCCAAGAGTCAACTGGCAGTTGACGCATCGTGTTGTATAAAGCCGGGAAGGATTTACTAGATTTTCCAAACGTTCAACCCTCGAAGCGCTGCGAAGCTCGGGATTACCAGATTGTGTCCAGACAGCAACGAATATAGCTACGATGAATCCGAGCAAAACCTTTACCGGTGGAGATGGCCTCGGATAACGAACAGATACACAGAGGCGATACACCGATGAACCCCAATGGAATCGAGTGATTTCCGTTATCGGAACGAAATTGTATTTATTTCCTGGAAAAGATGATTTTTTTTTAAACGCGCACCTTGTAGCAGCAAAACACAGGGCTGGAGTCGTGTACAACGGGCCACAGGGCTAAATTGCTCCCATGCCTCCATCCACCTCACGCTTCGCTCCTTCGTGTCAAACGTCTCCTCGTGCTCGGCCTGCAATATTATTTAAACGACCTACTTTTTTACGATCGTGCGGAGAAAAGCCTGCCTTGTCTCCCTCGGTTCGCCGGGGCTCTTTTCTTGCCCTCTTTCAATTTCTCGGGACTCGCACTAAAGCCCCGCTGACTCGAGGAGTTGGAACGACAACGACGCGACTGCCAGCAGCGTTCGAGGCGGAAGACTCCCTCGAGACTCTGCCTCAGGGAGACTTTTCTCGTGTGCACTCGATCGCGGGGCCAACCAATTCTTCAAACGAAAAGCTAGACGCAAACTCACTCCGTTTGCAATCTTTTCCTTCCTGTCGAGGCAGATTGTCGCTATTTGTTTCTTCATCTATGACAGCAAAAAGATACGAGTTTTGCGGTTAAAAGAAATACATATTTCATTTCGTCCACCTAACGTTCAATAGTTGGCCAATGGTAAAACACTCTCAATGACCATCAATTTGCGACCTAACGGGGGGGGGGGGGGGGGGATTTTTTGCTCAATTACTTTCCAACTCCGTATCAAAAGTGAACGCTCTTGACATCAAATTCATCGATGTTACATTCTCAAAATATAATTGAGAAACGTGTTTGGAAATGTTGACGGGCAACATTGAAGTACTTGACTTTCGGACGACCGCGTATTTGTCATCCTTTATGGGTTTCGCACTTTGTCGACCATCTATTTATCGTAACTTCAATATTAAACTACTTTCGAAAGTCAATGATAGTATGCGAATCATTGGGTGCTCTTTTTTCACCAAAAAATCGAGTGTCGGTATATTACCGGTGAACCCTTGTAAGCTCTCGCGTAGTATTCACGGAAAAATGTATTATTAGAGAAGTACAGTACTCTGGTGGTAACGCAAAGTTGAGGCTGCAGATAAAAATATTGATAACCGCAACATTTGTATTTACCTCACGAAAAGTATTGGAGGTACCAAACAAACTCCGGTTATTTTCGCGATGTTTGGGCCTCATAGTTTGGCCTTTTTTTCAATCGATCGACATCGGATGTCAATAATTGTAATTAATCAATTGTCTCATCGCTAAATTAGATATGATTTCATGTAAACATCGGAAAAGAGATAAATATTTTATTGGCTGCTCAACTAGAAAGGAAAACGAATATTAGTTTTCAGTTTTTCAGCTCGGTACATCTGTAGAGTAAAAAATAATGGGCTCCTTTCAATTAACCACCTCGCGATAATAATCGTCTGCGAACGTTCGTTGTTGAAGATTGTCGCAAAGTGTCGGTTCGAATAATGCAAAGAGTGAAAGTTGATCGAGCATGCGGTACTCGCACACGTGTTCCAGGTGCCGTTGAGCCTGCATCGATGTGTCTATGAGCATAAGCACAATTATTGTTGGCTGGTAACGCAGGAAAATGTGCGTACGCCCGGTTGCACGATTGAATAGCCAAGTCAAAAAGCATCAGGCGATCCATCCGTTAGCGCTGCACTTGTCCGCAGCTTGCGTTCACCAATGATCTCAAAAGACTTGTCATTCGAGTTTCCGATAAGCTGTTGATCGGTATGCTTGTCCACGGAGGTCCCGCGTGTTCGTTGTCCCTCGATGGACCGTAATAGCGCCCCGACTCCCGTATTCCGTGATTCGCCGTGTATGTCTCGCCGTCGTCGTCGTCTCACTGGCATATCGAGCCGGGTTCAAATGGAGTGCATAAACTCGCGGCTTGACAATCGAGCCCTCTCCCTGTGGTTCACATGGGTGGGGGGGCGGGGGGCAGAAAAAGCAAGAGCGGGGGATTTCGGTTGGGCCATCCGCAACAACGCTACTACTGTCGGAGAATTACCGCTGCAGCTGTAAGAGACAGCGAGGCCGTAACCTGGCGTGTGTTGATCGAGTCACCACCATCCTAACCATTCTCCTTTATTTTTCCTCCAGTTATTCCGTCGTAGACAGGGAAACATGAAAATAAATTCGAACGAGGCGTTTCTTTCCAATTCTACCAAATACCACATTCGTTTTGTTATTTTAGTATAGTGCTGTCGCAACAAACCCACCCACCTCACAAATCATCTCCTGCCGGTGAAATTTTCAACAGATGTATCTAAAGTCGATCCGTTGCTGCTGGTACAGAGCTAAGAATAATAACGATGAAGAAGGTTGTTGATCGCTAGTTCGCCCAAATCTCTTTAAAAACGTTTCCGTTGTTGCAGCTGGTTTTTGCACATTTGAAGCGTAAATGTAAATTCGTTTACTTGAAAGTTAACTGAAAAATGGTATTTTTCCGTTCTCGAAACACCCCCTCCCCCCCATATTAGCCCTGCACCATTGAAGCATTATATTTTGTTCGTACACAAGCTCCGTAGCGCGCTTAGCAAGAGTCGAACACTCGCCGGCAAAGAGCCGCTCTCGCGTCACGTTAAATTATACAAGCTACTCCACATCGAAATACTTCGGATACATTCTTTTCTTCGTTAAACGTATTTTTCCGGCTCATTTCAAAAGCTTCCGACGTTATTGTCGCGAGATTTTAAGGCGAATGTCCCTCTGGATCGTTAGAAAGATGTGTCCTCGATGGGTTAGGATCTTCATTGATTTTTCCATTCAATTTCTTTATACGATAAATAATAATATGGAAGATGACAAATATTTTGGAATCGGTGTTGTGGTTGGTGGCGAATAGTGTCATAACGAGCTGAACATACTTCGGCCAAGTATCTGAGGATCAAAGTAAAAAAACACACGTCGAGATAATTGTAACATGCAGATTGAAAGACATTCCTGACTGCCTATACGGTCTTACGAAACAAGCGAATAAACAAATGTAAAAGTTGGGTAAAAACGCATAGAATACCTTGCATGTAAGTGTAGCCCGAAGTGGAAGGGAGCGCTGAACATATGAGCGTGGGAGAGCAGGATGGAGCAAGAAAAAGAGCGATAGAGAGAGAGAGAGAGAGAGAGAGAGAGAGAGAGAGAGAGAGAGAGAGAGAGAGAGAGAGAGAGAGAAGATGTGGGCTAGATTGATACCGGAGTGGGGCAAATTTTATCCCTAGCCATTCTTATATCCGTGTTGGTGTATACGCGTACAGTACACGCGACATAAAATCTTCGCGTGAATGTTTCGTGTGTACGAACTACCCACGTGCGAGCTCTTGCACTTACCGCATTATACAGCCCCGGTGTGCGCAAAAGCGAATTACCCAATGTAAGCCCCAGCGCTCCATTAATTAAGCCCTGGACGTAATATCCATAAACTTGCTTTTGGCCCTTCGATACCCCATAATCGTTTTCCCTCCGTTTCTCTCTCTCTCTCTCTCTCTCTCTCTCTCTCTCTCTCTCTCTCTCTCTCTCTCTCTCTCTCTCTCTCTCTCTCCCTCTCCTTCTCCCTCGGTCGTTTATAAACAATCGGTTGAAAATGTACAATGCTATCAACATTTCGGTCTCAATGATACACTGTAGAGGAAAAGGCTTTAAACGGGAAAGCTTTAACAATAACGTGAAAAGGCAAAATTTTATATAAATTTTTTCAACTGCGACAATCGTAAGGCAAGCGCGTTGCAGCGAATAAAAAGTCGAAAGGTCATCCCGAATTTCGAGAATATTTACTTACGTCCTACTGTGTTTTGTCGTGACTTATGTCACAGAAATATGCGCTCTATACCGAAAAATGTTATGAAAAAAATAATACTACTCCATACGATTTGTCGGCTTTCGAACGATTTTTTATTAATCTCTTTTCCGTTCGATCGGCAACTGAAAAATATTCGAATCCCAATACACATGGATAATAAATAGCAAAATATAATTCAGCGGTGTTTCCACGCAGGCTGCTATAATAACACATTCGATTGTACAGTGATTGCCATTTAACGCTCGATCGCTGATTTGGTTTACCTTTCTATCCAAGCAGCGAGTTTATCTTGCCCTTCACTTTTGTGTACAATTACTTGGTTATCGCGAATAGACACCAATACAACTGTGACTCGTTGTGTCGTTCCCGGTGTGCAGATACAAATCTATAAACATATAGATATTTTTTAGGTATACGGGCCACTCGAGC
Organism: Ophion slaviceki; assembly: GCA_944452715.1. Lineage (NCBI taxonomy): Eukaryota > Metazoa > Arthropoda > Insecta > Hymenoptera > Ichneumonidae > Ophion > Ophion slaviceki. The sequence continues at coordinate 715,033 of OX101786.1, read as the reverse complement.
AAAAATCAATGGGACACGATCCTTAACATTTTTCTCGCTCATTTATCCCATGTGACTGCGATTCTTCTAAACTTTTAACGATAAAATTATCTTGATTGAAAAAAAAGACAAAAACATTTTATGAATAGAACAACGGACGTAAAATTATTGAATTATTTATTAGCAAATTGGTCGTAGAATATCGAGGAGGCGGTTGTGTTACGGAAAATAAATAAAGTACAAGTGGAACGAGGTGATAATTCCTGGCAGTTTAAAAGCTGGCAAATATATTCTCGTAAAAATCAATTTCTACCAACGTCTGACTATAAAAATTCACATCTCGATACGATATTTCATACATCCTTTACGCAATTGCGAATTACTTCGTGTAATAGTAATTGCACGAAATAGTATCGGAAATAGTAATTGAACACAATTCCATATGTATACACTACTCCAAAAAATTAAATAAACAGAAAATTTCTTCCACTTTTTAAATGTTTTTTGAAGCGTTGTATCTGTGTGAAAATGGTCGTATCAAGATGAAAAAAAAGCATTTTGAAGCTTCAAGTTTTGAGATCTTTCGGCACAAAAATGTTGTGAGCTACGGTTATCGCGCAGTCATAAGAAATACCGGGAGAAAAGAGCATTCCAAATTTTTTGTTTCTCTTTAAAGGGTTCACGGGCTCGGAATTTTTTTTTCAGTTAAATCAATGTAGGTTAAAAGCCGGATAGTTGCCCCACTTTTCAAAAAAGATCTATTATTAAAAAATATGTACTCACTAAGAATAATGCGATATGTATATTAAAACATAGGTCTTCGATCTTTTATAGTAGCCTATTTTTGTAATGATAATTAATACTGGTTTTGAATTAATCCTGTTTTATTTGACCTCTGAAAAAACGGATAGTTGCCTACCGTGGCGGATAGTAGCCTAACGTTAAAAATGCTTCAGGGGATACTTGCCTCGTGCGGGGATAGACGCCTCACTATGATTTTATTAGATAGAAACAAATTTATATCAATTTAAGTAATCAATCTTTATTATTTACTGAGATCCTTTATTAAGTACTAATTACAATATTAATCATCTTGATAAAATAGTATTAAGTTTTAACGTCTTGGCCTATGAAAATACTACAGAAATAGCCTCCAAACTTTAAATCAGTTAAGTTATTAGTAAAATATTATTATTTATCTTAACGATAGAACAACATGGCAATCAGGTTTGGCATAAGCATTAGTTATATCAATTTACCAGATATTCAGAGAATTATATCATTATACCAGAAGCCAGGGTTTTAAATTTTCCACATCTAATGCAGTGGCTTTTGAATGGTGTGCAAGTTTCATGCAACCACATTCGACATATCGGGCATTGAATCCAATCCGATTTCGATGTAGTTAAATTATAATTCTCAAAACATTCTGCGCAATAATCATCAACTGAAACCTTTTTATTTGTATTTTCTATTTTGGAATTAGCGTTTTTCACCTGTAATGTATTTTCAGTGTCTCTTATCGATTTTTCGTCCTTTTTTCTTTTAATTGGTAGTCCTTCGGTGGTTTTTCCTTCAGATGTTCTTGACCCTGTAACATTTTCTTCGTTTTCACTGTCAGGATTGGAAATTTGTATTTTTCCCTTTCTTAAAGCGCTTCCTTTGATCAGTTCAATAAAATCTGTGTTATCGGATTCAGTTTCACTGCTGATAATATCGATATTTTTTTTGGTCTTTTTTTGCGGTTGCCCTCTTTTCTTTACAATACTTTTCTTGCTACCAGCTGGTTTGTTTTTTACTGTCTTACAATCTTTTTTTTGCTGCCCTAATTTTAGTTTCCGGTATTTCGGTTGTTTTCTTTATTTTCTCTTCGATAGCTCAGTACAATGAAAGATGTAATTTTCAATGTCGCCATCTCCTAGGGCTAAACAGTCTTCAGAAAGATTCAAAAGACTTGAAGACGGCCTAGGTGGCGTGTGATCTTGGTTCACGCTATTCTGCTCAGCCTCATTTAAGACAGTTTCTAGTTTGTTTTTATCAGCATCGTTTGGGACTTGATCGCCTAGTCGAGGCACTTTGTTCTGTTGATTTAGTGCAAAACCTCGATCAGACTCACATTCCTGTACGCGGTCTTGTAACGCAGGCTCTCCAGAAACGCCTGGTACTTGATAGTTATGACAAATTATAGTCACAACAAGTTGGAAAAATACACCAAAAGAACAAAATCTGCCTTTGCTCGCTAAAACATTTATAGTTGCGGATAGTTACCCTAGGGCGACCATCCGCCAAAGTAAATGGGGCGACTATCCTTTTTGATACGGATACTTGCCCTTGTTATTTTCGAAATAAATAAAAACTATTCGACAATAAAACCTAGTAAACAGAGTAACTTAAACTCTAATGCGTGCTGAGAAACAAAAAGTTGACTGAAACAACAATCAGTAATAAAGATATTCAATCGAAATTACATACCAATATAATTTCGACGCCCGTCAAACTTGTGTCGCGGAAGATTTTTGCTCACACGGACAAAATGCGTGCGCCTACTTCGAAGGCTTACATGGCACCGAGGCCTGCAGGAGGGGCCCTTCCAATCACAGTCAAACGTTAAGTCCCCCAACATCCCTAACATAATGTATTCAAAACCGGGGCAAGTATCCCCCTGGGGCAACTATCCGGCTTTTACCCTATAGGTCAGTTAGCTTGATAATTCAGCTTTAATTTGTTTTTTTTTGTCTCTCAACGTCAATTTTTTGCCTAGGTATCCGACTTTGAATGAAAAAAGATTCTTTTGTCTTTGATCATCGATATCTCAGCAACCAATTATTGCATAGAGAATTAAAGGGCAGCTTTGAAAACTTCAATAAATTTCCAACAAGATCCTTCCGTTGATTTTTGAGATTTTTTTTATATCCTTAACATTAATTTGATAAAAGTACAAAAAAAGATGTTTTATGGTTATTCAGTAAATCTACCACTACTTTACAAGTATTGATCGAAATACTAATGTTGCCAGGTTTTTTTTCAGCTTAATGTACCCCCAATAGCCCTGTAAATGTTTCAATTGATCCATCGAACCGTTTTTCCGGACCGATTGATCAACGTTTTACAAAACAATTAAAGGAACAAGTGGATTGTTCCTGAACACCGTGTAATCATCATCAAAATGGAAAGACCAGTTTTCTTCGACTTTGTTTTCACAACTTTGCACTAGTTGCTTGTTGAATTTAAGAAGAAGAAAAATTCGAAAAATTTCGAAGGGATCGATGATCAAAGACAAAAGGATGTTTTTTCATTCAAAGTCGGATATCTCAGCAAAAAATTGACGTAGAGAGACAAAAACAAACTATTTGAAGCTGAATAAATAAGTTAACTGATCTATATATATTGATTTAACTGAAAAAAAATATCGTACCCGTGGACCTCTGGAAAAACAACAAAAAATTAAAAAAAAAAAAATTCTCCCGCTATTTTGTTACGATTGCGCAATAGCCGTGGCTCACAAACATTTTTTGCCTAAAGATCTCAAAACTAGAAACATGAAGCTTCAAAATGCTTTTTTTTCATCTCGATACGACCGATTTTCACATAGATACATAGCTTCAAAAAACACTAAAAAAATTCAAGAAATTTTCCGATCCTTTAATTTTTTGGAGTAGTGTACATATGGAATGATATTTTTTTATAAGAAAATGTGGATCTGATGAAAAAACGGCTGCTCCCTGATTGAGTAAACGCAATAGTTTAGCTATTTTTGTCAGTTGAATATTCGAAAAATGTAATTGCGAATGAAAGTAAAAGAAAGAAATGCAGTGGGGATTCCGACAACTTGACCTGGAAGGACTCCTATCGTACACGTTACCAAAAGAGCTTACCCGCTGTTCGTACCTTGCTACACAGCAAAGTTGAACGACGAGTCTTGATTATCGTTTATTTCTTCTCCCGCGATTTCAGTGCTCCGAAAGGCGCGCGCCGCATTTGCATCGTCGCGAGAAAAAAAAAAAAAAACAAAAAACCCACACGTCGTCGCCCCGATGAGTATCGACGAGGCGAATGAATTTACGTGTGGAACGAGAGCCCACCGAGTAACGCACATTGGCTCATCCATGGATGGCATTTCCCACCGCGTTCACCCGAACACCTAGACCTCATTAATTATTATTCTCACTGTTTCGCGTACGTATATGCAGGTTAGAGTTTGAGCGAGCGCTCGTTCTTGACTCGGCAACTCTCCACCGTACTGACAATAATCATGGGAATAACAACATAATGTGTGCACGTATCGCATGCACGCCTCTCGATGGAGGCTTCTCAGGAATTTACGAGCGTTTATCAACGAGAAATGCTCGTACGTATTTTTTCAATAAGAATTGTTGTAACGATAATGATCGCAACAACGCTACGCTACCTACCCGTCGTGTACTACGCACCGACCAGCTGCGAAAAAGAGAAGGCCTACACGTAGAGTCTTGCTAAAGGTCAAAGTATTCCAAGTCTAAAGTATGGGACTCGCGCATCCTCAAGCGATATCTCGACGATTCGCTACGAGTGTCAAAAATGAGGCTACCGTATGCAAAAACGCGATTACCCTATCAATTATTCAAACGTTACGAGAGCAGAAGTAAATGGGAGACGATGGAAAAGAATTATCTTTAAGATACATCGCGAGTTATTTCGAAAATAATCAGGTAAATGCTTTTGTTTTTAACGATACGCGAATAATACGGTATTGTGTATGTTTTTTCAGCTTGGGTCTTGGGAAGATACATGTGCAAGACGGTGTCGTATGTTCAGGGAGTCTCGGTCGCCGCATCGGTCTACAGCCTCGTTGCCGTTTCACTCGACCGGTGAGTGTCATCCCACAATGGGCAAACCTTCCTCGTTTCTTATTTGCAATCCATGATATTACATGCTTTATTTTTTGCATCAATACATCAAAACTATAGACATGTATAATAATTATTGGAGAAAAAAATGGCAGTGCCTTTCCAATACTTGGTTACGCTCGTTCAAATTGTACGAGCAATCGTATCGTTGCTATCTCGATGGAACGCAAGTTCCAGGCTAGATTAATGGCACGGTAGGAAGGGAAGGGAAATTATGAGATCGAAAAAGTATCCTTCTTCGATCGGAAAATATGGAAAGCGTGGGGGCGTATGGGCCAAGAGTTTCTCGCCGGTTGAGCCGCGATATACGATGCAACCTTTGTGCATCCCTTAATTACCGAACAAAAAATTCTCGTAAGCTTACACAGGACGAATATCATATCGCCATTAAGTGTTGCACCCCCTTTCGACCGGTACACACCCTATGCTCTAGCGATGCTCTGTCACAGGCTTTTTTTGCTTGTCTGCAGTTGTAATACACGATATCGTGATCCGGATGTGAAAAAAAATCCTCATACTCGTAGTCTTTTTCGTAATGAAAATCGGTACCTACGCGTCGGCGTATCCATGAGGTCGAGGATTAATCGATCCTCGAGTCCGTCGTAAAAGCCGACTATAATAAACGTATTAACGTGCGTATGAACATACACACACACACACATACACACGATATACAGAGTTATATAAAATTTGTACTTCGCATGTTCAAAAATGACTCTTGCAACAATAAGTGTCGAACAAGTATTACTTGAATTATTATTTCGGTCTCTTCTATCTGTTGTTAACAAGTAAACATTTGTTTACTTGTTAACAACGATTATTATTTTTATTAACGTGTATTACTTTTTGACATGTTCGAGCAAATCTGTTTCACTTCAACGGAACAAAGCTCGATGCAGGGACCTATTATTTTCTGGGCTTGAGAAAGCGTTCCTTCGAGTGATGCGGTATACGCAAAACGTTTATTGATATTTTGTACGCAGTCATTTTATGCTGGGATAAAAATAAACCGAGAACCGAAGAATACGATGCAAAGTTTGCACAGCCATCAGTGAAAACGAAAGAACGAATAAAGGAAGAATGATAGAGGTGCGAGCGATACGTAACAACTCTTTTCAACATTGACAAGCCTCGATTGCAACGTTTTTATTATATTTTTTCGCTTATCGGCTTTTTCGCCCATTGTTGTACATGTACGATACTTTTGCCCATATACGCGAACTTTGATGTGCTACGGGTATATCGTGAGGCGAGTTTTATCGTCCGCGAAGGTTACGAGGAACATTCGATCATCTCCAATTCTTTCCCATCTTTTTCATCCGACCCCCCCCCCCCCGGCCTCTCCTTTCTTTTGCCGATTTTTTCTGTCGCGCTCGTATCTTCCCTATCGCCCCCTTGACCTCTTTCATACTTCTTCTTCAATTTTTCGAGCGGATTAATGAGAAAAGATATGAGGGCGTCGTCAAAAGATTTCTTATGATTTTCCCGAGACGACGAGTATTTTGGTAGAAACCAACGCGATGAAGATATTTTCGTTAGATCAAGCTCAAATGTATGAAGAAAAAAATTGAGACCGGGTTGAAATTTCGAACCTTGAATGATCAGAACGCTCGAAACTCCAAAAGAATACTACCCCGAAAGATGAAAACTCCAAGAGAATTTTACACGTAAGACCAAAACTCCAATAATCTGAACACCGTCAAAATAATTCGGTTATGGAAGTTTTTGAAGTTTCAAAATGTTCAATAAATCGACGAATTATTTCCACAATTTATTTATTTATTGAGAAGTGATTTTACATCAATTTTGAAACTTGCCTAGACAATGTTATACGTTCTACATAATTTACAGTCAACTGTGTAGACTTTCGCTGGTATGTTCTTGACATGGAGGCCGGGTTGAAATTCCAAAATTTGAATGCTCCGACAGTTTTTAAAATGTCTAATTTAAATGTTCGGAAATGACAAGTTTCGTCAAGATCATGCCATCGAAAGTTTACACAGTCGACTGTAAATGATGTAGAATGTATAGCATTGCCTAGATAAATTTCAAAATTGACGTGAAATCACGTTTGATAACAAAAAATTCTTGAAGTAATTCGTCAATTTATTGAAAATCTTGAATCTTTTGAAACTTCCATAGCCGAATTATTTTGACAATGTTCAGATTTTCGGAGTTTTGGCCTTTCGTGTACAATTCTTTCGGAGTTTCGATCTTTCCGGGCAGTATTCATTGCGAGTTTTGAGCGTTCTCATCATGAATTTTCGGAATTTCAACCCGGCCTCAAAAAATGCCACAATAATAACGCAACGATTTTGGTGCGCACCGCAGCGTCGATCAACCGGTAACAAAACCTTGATAACTGTGTCACCGGACCCACCAATATACGAGCGTGTTTAAAAAAAGGTAACAAATTCATATCAGATTTTCCGTTTCAAAGCGCAGCTGAGGCAAAAAATGCAGCCATCCAGTCGGCCTCTGGCGAACCTGTCGATAACAAACGGAGACTAGGCAAATTCACGATATTTTGTGGTCTTTATTTGTCCCAACTAATGAGGCATAAAATGTAATAAATACAAAAGTAATGTTACTTGAACGAAAAGTAAATATTTTCAGTCACAGTTTCAATGAACAATGCCAATAATTATTTCGTACTTGAGTACCTTAAATTGCGCCGGTCATTCACGTCATCATTGTTCATTTTGTTTTGGCCTAAATAAAAGGCTCTATAAAGATAAGAGATTTCTTTCAAAGTTAAAAAGTATAAAAAAGCTCGCATTGGAAATGTTTTATTTTTCCGTCAGTCTCGCATCGATAATAAAAAAAGCATGTAAGTAACCGGAATGAGTTTGCATCGATATACGTATGTAGATGATAACGAATCGCCGGAGTCTTTTCTCTTTCGCTCGAAACACGATACCGCCGGATTATATTTTCACTCTCTCGTTATATACGTTACAGTACAACGTCTTACTGTAACGTATAGCAGGAGACATGCAGCAGCAGCAGGCCCAACCACCGGACTGCTTCCTAATGTGTCGTAACTGTAGCTTATATATCTCTCGTATAAGCATTGTCGAAGAGCAATGGCCACAGTTCGTGTATTACATAAGGGGCGTGTCGGTACGGTAATAATAGTGCCGTTATCGATCCTGTATTCGGTTGGCGAAAATATCAACCGCTAAGACAAGAAAACAAACAAAACAAAAAAACAAGAAAACAGCAAAACTCAAAGTCCGGATTTCGAGTGGCAATTAATAATCGAGGGTTTCCAACTGTAATACGAAATTTACAATAAGGAATTCGTTCACAATTGTTTCCTTCTGCAAAAATATTGTAATCAGTCTTGCCATTTTAGAATTTATTGAAGATGTTGAGGTGTGGTATTAAAAAAAAATACATGATGTAACACAAAGACACACGCGAATCTTTCCGTTGAGGGTCCAAATAGTCGGATGCATAGGGTGCCCGAAAGTTGAGTCGAAACGACAGCTGAATTATTGTTCTTCTAATTGTAAGTGCCAAAACGTAGATAAATATTTTGTATTGACGGAAAATATGCCTACTCATTTTTCCAATAAGAATAATTTTGCTTCAGTTTTTACTTTGGCATAAATATAGTGAGCATATTTTGTTTTATTTAAAAATCGATCGGCTGGGAATTATCTCTTTTTTTCACTCGTGGCTCTTGTTCTCGTGGAATATGAAGAAAATCGCGTTTCAAAAGTTCCGTCATTGGTACTTTAGTGAATTTGATCGATCAGCAATTGCCTAGATATCTTTGAGTATTTTCGTATCGTTATCCCGCAGGAAAAATGGGCAGTTACGTTACGCCGAACGAATTGAGAAACGAGATATCCAAGTGTAGACAGGGGTTGAAAGTGAGAATTATTATTATTGCGGGTGATCGCAGAACGGTAAAGCTCGAGGATTGGCCGAACGAGCGATGCACTTGCAACGATTCGAGAACGACTATTGGTTCCTTATACCCCCACTCATAACCATAAATCGGCTGACTCAACTATTCGCTCGGTAGCGTCATGCTGCTTATTGCCAGTCACGTGGTTAAAATTGACTATATATTTTCCATTTTTTATCGCGCCAGTTTCATATAAATTGGCTCTGCGCCTCTGTATCAGCACAATTTTACTGATCACCAAACAGTAACCAACCCAACAATCATCAAAATGTTCAAGCTGGTAAGAGCCAACTACCGTTACATATCCATTCGTACATCGTATTTTTTTTTCATTGGCAAATCTTTCAATCAAAATTTTCACTTTTTTACATCCAATTGTCAAATTCGAGAAATGTATTTTTTTTCTTCTTTTTGCCCGTTTCCACCCGTGGAACACTGATTGTATCGTTGGAAGAAACAAATGTCAATCGAATAGTAGATTTTACATATATTTTCTCCACATCTTTTTTCGAACCGACTTCCACCTTACCTCTTTTTTTATACAATAATTTCAAACAATTTTTGGTATTGGTTGGTCGTTTCATTTGCTCATTGTGAAAATATGTGAAAAGGTCGATTTTTCGATAACGGTTCTGGGGAAGATGGCGCATCGTCTCTGACGTGTCCACAATTATCGTTTTCTTCTTTCTCCTTTATAGTAACAATTGACCTTACTTTTATGGATAGAAAAGCCATATTGCGGAGAAAACGTAACGATTCTTCCATGTGCACGAGCCGAGTCTCTTTTTCCTTCTCTTCTTTGCAACAAAACCTCAAATAATTTAACCCAAGAAAAAGTACAAGGATCTTTTATTCGAGATGACATGTTGATTTGATAACCTTTAGTTCGGGTGAGTTCTCAATGTTGCCGGGAGATGGTGGATTCGCATGCGCTAAAAAGGATAGAGAGATATTTACGAACGTAGATGAATGTATAGATATAAAGAAAGATGGAGAAGGTTGAAGACGGATCGGAGGAATAGGTGTGAAAGCAAGGAGGTATGCACACGCGTATAATCGATCTAGGAGGCTTGAATACCACGGGACACGCAAGATCGGGATACAGGGACAAATACTTGTAAATAATATTGTTCGGAAATGGCGTTTTACGAGTTGGACAAAATGTAGCATCAATCTCTCGGCATCCTTGCACGCATACATCAATAAGCGGAATGTTGCTCGGTATTTTTTTCGTTCTTCAAGTAGCCCGTTGTGTCCCACGCCATTCTCTCGATCTAATTCCCTCGTCGCGGTCTCGATCGCGTTCCCGATTTGCCTGTTCGAAGTCCGCTCGACTGGTTTCACCTCAAACATTCGCCGTTCGTGCCCTTTCGCGTGCACGCCTTTTATTCAAAGAGGCAGAAAAAATAAAAATAAAATAAAGCGGGACTCGTTGGATAAAATTTACGATCGAAACGCGAGAATTTTCAGTGAATTTATGAAAATATGTTGAACGAAAAAAATGGAAATTAAAGGCGGGATGGAAAAAAGGAATGAATAACGATGAATAATTGTCGCAACAGGCTGTTCTCGCCGCCGTTCTGGCTGTCGCTGCCGCCGCTCCCGGTGGATTGACCGGTGTCGCCGTGAGCCACGGTCTCGGAGCGATCCACGCTCCCCACGTCGTCTCCCACGCGCATCAATCTTACGCGCACGTTGTTGCCCAGCCGGTTGCCCCGGTCGTCCACGCTGTCCCGATCGTCACGCACACCGTCCTCAACGCTCACGCACCCGCACTCGCCCTCGGACACGGACACGGACACGGATACGGTCTTCACGGTTAGAGGAGACGAACAAAAATCATCAACAATCCTCCCACCCCCAGCATACAGAGGGTTCAGCGATAACATCCAGCGGATGATGAAGCAGACCCCTACCACAATATCAGCCACCGACATCTTTGCGATCATGCGTCAACGACAATTTCCGAAGAAAAAAAAACACAACACACAAACAAACAACAACATCAATGAAATAACTAAAAATTCCCTTTTCATTAAAACGGTCTAAGAACAAAACGAAAAAAAAAAATCTACGAGAGCGAGTCTTTTTCGACCCGTCAATCATTGCGGCCATTTATCGAATACAATCATTCCCCTGAAATACCTTTTTTTCTCGTTTTTTTCTTTTCGTACTCATCCGTCAAACGAATTCGTCATCGAGTCATTTCCCCTTGGTCCCCTTTTGTCTTATGTTCTCCCTTACCGACCCCTCACCCCTACCCTTCGCCGAATACCCCCAATCGCCATGACAAATTTTTAAATAAAATTATTGTTACGAATCCAAGATACGTGGTCAAAAGTGTGTGTGTGTGTGTGTGTGTGTGTGTGTGTGTGTGTGTGTGTGTGTGTGTGTGTGAGAGAGAGAGAGAGAGAGAGAGAGAGGGAGAAAGACGAAAGCGCATTATTCGTTTCCTCATACCCCGCGATCCGTAATACACTGGCTGAGAGCAGCACCCCTGTTCCACTACTCGGTACATCGTCTCGCCCATAGTGCCGTTTTATCGTACTATAAAGTACAGATAGCATTGACAAATGCGAGCCAAGCTCCGCGGGTTTACCCGTTTGCCGTTGCTCTCATCCCCGGTGAGCGACGAAGAAGGGCGGGAGAGCGATCGTTTCAATCGAGAACATCCAAGGGTTATATTACATCTCGATTGTTCCTCCGCGTATATACGGCTATCCGAAAGAACACGGATGCCATAAAATATTTAGTCGGGGATCGATAAAACCGAGTTGCACGCTTGTCAAAATAACGGAGAAATTAAGAAGACGAGTCGACAATATTCTTGGATCGATCTATAAAACGTCAAGGGTCGTCTTAGATTCATCTTCGGATTATTCGTTTTTTTCACATCATCCACATCCCTGATGGAGCGGTCGTTTTTCTTACTAATCAGTTTCTCCGTGAAGAGATACGTTATTCTCTTCCGAAGATAGATATTAAATTGTTCAGTGATGTACAAAGTCAACGATTCAACGAGCCATGACACATGCTCGTTAGTCTCCAAGAAATTATCGCCGTCCAAAGGATATTACTCACTTCACTTTCGATCAAATCATCCTATACACACACTTTGATCATTTTGTTTATTTATTTTATTGCGGAACAGAGGTTGATTGCACATTCATCTGGATTATAAGTATCGTAGGCCGTGGATAAAGCTCTCGGCGTTATTTCCTTGGAGTTTAATTGAAATTTCATCGCAAGGCGCTTCTTCATAACACGCTTCCTTCTTAGTAGTGAGGCGGCAGAAATACGGGTGGTCCATGCACCCAATTCAGTCCCGGATGATGAGGCAGCACGCCGAAGCCCGGGTGCTCCAATTTCACATAAGTTACCGGTAGAACTGGAGGGTGCCCGAGTAGTGGATACGCTGGATACGGTGCACCGGTGACGCTCGACGACCCGATCGCGAGAACGACGAGCATCAGCTTGAAAGAATATCAACCGAGTATTCAATTATATCAACGGGTTTTTAACGATATTAATATATAATGGGTGTGTCGAAATGAAAGCTGGATTTTTTAAATTGAAAAGTTTAAATGAATTTTGCAAAAATGTTGAAAGAAATCGTACTGAATGTAATTGCTTTCGTTTGCTGTAACTTTTTTCCTTTTTTTTGTCAACTGGTGAATGTCGGACGTATCAACTGGAGTATCATCTTCATCCAATAATACTTGTAATTCGGTGTCTTGAATTTGTTCGCTGCTTTTCCGCGTTTTTCTTACCGAGTTCACTCTGTGGAAGTCTTTTGAGATCAAATATGTTCACCGTGAGCTTGTGAAGTAAACGATTCCGCCTCCGCAGCAGTTTTGTTCAATTCAACGAACACGAAAAAGGCTTTTTTCGTTTACACTCTTAAAAATTGACAGATACCAAATTTCAAAGACGGTTGTCGATACTTCAAAACATAACAGTTTTCAATCAAATCGAGTCTATCCTTTAAGGGTAACGCCATTTGTTAGAAAATCCAAGTTTTATTCCGACACACCTATTAATTTGTGACTTGTAAAAACTCACCACTGCGACGCTCATGATTTTGACGAGAAATTTGCCTCGAGGTGCAATTCAGCCAGGATGCCTATCTTGTGTATGGTGCGGAGAAATGGAAAATCTTCCTTTTTATACGCAGCCATTGACAAAGTCGTCCTTCGGGATCGTTATCAATTCGAGGATCGTGAGATTCACGTCGATGCGTCATTTTCTTTCCCTTGATACTGCGCTAATGGATATATCGAATGCAATATTCGATCGCTGGATCTGGCATTGTTCAGGATTGTTTACGAGATTAATCCGGGAACGCGCAGTGTGTGTCGCGGGCTATTTGTACACGTCTCAACGAAGGTCGCGATAAACTCGTAGAACGATACGAAAAAATCTATCCTATGCTTCCTAGTCCCGAGCCGCCACTCTACAACTTCGTGATATATACGAGTGTCTTTTTATAATCAAGGTCGCCGATATTGATTGAAAAATCGAGTCCACGTGGATTCATCGGTGAACTGAGCGCATCGTTCGGGGAAAAAAAACGCGCACCTTCTGTGGTTGCGTCAAAGCGTTCTATCTCATTTTACTTTAAAATCCATCTATAGCGCCGAATGTACGTACGTTCAACCACTTGGATTTTCGAATGACTCTTTTCAATCGTGTATCTTTATTGAGAGCTTTTATCTCTTTGTCACGACTGCAGACAAAAACGGAGAAAAAGGAGCCGCGAAATATGGCAAACCCGTTTGTAAGTAATTCATCGATAATAGCTTTGGATGTCGCAGGGCGTTACGTATCGCGGCTCACACCGCGTCAGCCATTACTGTCAGTCGATTTGAAAGAGGGCACGCTTAATAACAATGATTTTTCGTCTTGTAGGTTTAATGTTGGATTTGATAGGCAAGTCTCAAATCGCCGGAGGTCTCAATTAGACGTTGATCGATCGTACGGGCGTACCTACAAAGTCGCGCTCGCCCGCGGCTTTTTTCACCAAAAGAAAAATCGCCCGCAGTCCCCAGAATATGCGCGCGTTAATGGACGCGTGCGCGGAAAATTTACCAGAGCGTGAAAAGGGAAACGTTCGTCAATTCATATCGATTGTGCATAAAATATTTGTTTCACCTTCGAAGCTTGGCGCAAGTTTGCCGAAGCGTGAAGGAAGCAGTGTGGTTATGCTCCCTTTCGAATTAAGAGGGAGAGGGGGGGGGGGCACGTAGTCCTCTGTACGAGCGGGTCGCTCCTTCGAACACGCGCTCTTTTATCGGAGGACTGGACGGGTGTGTATTAGGTATACGAAGGAACCGGTTACCGCGCGGGCGCGCGCGCGGTCAGCGTTGTCGTCGCACATTTTCCGAGTTTGGCCGGAATTCATTCGTACCGCGTTACGTTCGCTACACATTTAATCGCTTCTTATACGTCTTTTGAATTTGGGAGATTTTTTTCGTTGTTTTTCGATCGACGAGTTTACGAGCAACGATCATCTTTTTGCTTGCAGATTTCTGGCGATCTGGTGGCCCCTCAAGTGTCAAATAACGAAGAGACGCGCCCGTATGTTGATCATACTGATATGGTTCATCGCGCTGACCGCCACCTCCCCGTGGCTCCTTTTCTTCGATCTCGTGATCGACGACGACGATCCGAAGCTGAGGTTTTGCGTCGAGTCGTGGCCCCGTCCGCAGGACGGTTCGCTCTTCTTTCTCATCGGGAATCTGACTCTCTGCTACGTCCTACCGATGATCCTCATATCTCTCTGCTACGTGCTCATATGGATCAAGGTGTGGCGGAGGCACATACCGGGCGACGCGAAAGACGCCCAGATGGAGAGGATACAGCAAAAGTCCAAGGTCAAGGTCGTCAAGATGCTGGTCGTCGTCGTGATACTCTTCGTACTCTCGTGGCTGCCGCTCTACGTAATATTCGCGAGAATAAAGCTCGGGGGAGAAATCGCCGATTGGGAGGAGGAGGTCCTCAAGATAGCGACTCCGATAGCTCAGTGGCTCGGCTCGAGCAATTCCTGCATCAATCCGATCCTCTACGCTTTCTTCAACAAAAAGTATCGACGGGGCTTCACGGCGATACTGAAGAGCGGCCGGTGCTGCGGCAAATTGCGTTACTACGAGACCGTCGCGATCATGTCCTCGTCGACGAGCATGCGAAAATCGTCCTATTACGTCAACAACAACAACAACAACAACAACAGCAACAACAACAACTCCTCGACGAGACGGACCTGTCACGGACCACCGGTTCATCAGGACAGCAACGTTTCCTACATATTCAATCACACCGGGGTTTAATGCGATATCAGGACGAGCGGACTCTTGTCGCGCTTATACATGACGTCTGCATCCGATCGTTTAAACGAGATCGTACCAACGATCGGGAATGAGAAACTCGATCGCGGTTCGCAGGGACCGTAATCCACCCCCTCCGAATAACGAGCGATGGGCTTGGGAAACAGCCGCTCCGAGACTGCCGCAAGCCCCCGCGACTTTTCAAAATGAACGAACAACGATTTTTCCCGTCCCGGAAATCATTTGTCCCAATGATCCTCCTCGACAACTTTCTCTTGGCCGCGTTCGGCGCTCCGCGCCATCTTTGCCAATATATCACGACGAGCCTGTGGATCGAATCCTTTTTTCGTCCTACCGGGAGTGAGACATTTTACCAATTGTCTCGCGAATGATGTACAGACGATGCGGTATACCTGTTGAGTGTAACTTTATCCATGTAAACATATACCGAGCGTCCGATTTTTAACTTGCACCTGATTTATCTCGAAAAATACTGCTCCCTTCGAGTATTGAGGATAATAAAACTTTTAATTCTCAAAGGGAGACGTCAGAAAAAAAAACAAATCTTTTCTCGTCCAAAATTCAAAATGGCGACGTTAAGATGGCTATGTTTTTTTTTCTCAATGATTTGAATTTTTTTCACTGAAACTTTTGTCACGTCGAAGCTAATAACTTTTGTATGGAAAGTTTTTTGATAACGTTCATAATTTTGTGGTCAGAATATCTTCAATATGCCTAGTGTAAGTGCGCGTGTGTGTGGGTGTGAGTTTGTTTTCGTTTGTTCGGGTTTGCTCGATATCCCAAATAAACCCAAACAAGGTTTACGTCTCTGCGGCTCGTCACTTCGGCTAAAAAATGGTACTATAACCTTAAAGTTATGAATGTTATAAAAAAACTTGTTCTACAAAAGTTGTTAGTTTTGGCCTGATAAATATTTCAGTGAAAAATTCATGATCCCATTTACAGAAAACATGTCGGCAATTTTGACGTCGTCATTTTGAATTTTGGACCAAAAAACTTTTTTTAACGTCTCCCATTGAATCTTAAAAGTTTTATTATACTCAATGCTTGATCGGAGCGATATTTTTCGAGATAAATCAGGTGTCAGATGAAAATAGGATACCCGATGCACATATATCTACAGCGATGTATCCAATATATCATATCCGGAACGCCGAAAACCTAAGCTGTATGACAGAATTTGTCGCGTCGCGTGACAGACGTTGCGTCGTCTATATATTTTCTTACCAAAGAAACAGACGAGTAAGAGGATTCGCTGTAGGCGGGGAACGCGTCTGAAGTTTAATATAATTAAGATCTTCGGGAAAGAGAAGGAAGGGAAGAAGAGGCGAGAGGAACGATTCTGCCCTGCAAGGACAAAACAACCACATCGATTGTTAACCTTTTTTTAAATACTCTTTATAATATAATAATCATTTGGAAAATAAATACGTCAAGATATATTTGAGTATAGTCTTCGAAGCGAAAGAAAATTGAGCACAAAGTGCGTTGCAAAAAAACGCGCCAAGATTAGCAATCGATTGTCATTGATGCCAATCACTTTTGTTCTTGGTAAGACAAAAAGAGCGATAAGTTTTTAATAAGAGGAAGAAAAAATTGCTCGGAGCGCTTGCACCCGCGCGAGGATTGTAGAATCTTTTCGGAGATACGGTGCAAGATTTTCACGAATAGAGCACTTATTTTCGTAAAGTTTGTATACAAAAGAAACAAAAAACTCAACGCGTTTGGAGAGGATAGGCTTAGGTTTATCACAGATTGTACGGGCTGCCTGGAAATAGCAAACATTTTGCGACCGTAATCCAGCGTGACGAAGAAATAAAGCTTGCACGGGATCTAGACGCAATAGGAAATGAGAGACGAAAAGAGACACTTCCGCCGGAGTGTTTCAATTATTTGTGCTAACTTGGTGGGCCTGACCAACGAACACGAAACATCCAATGAGAACTCATGATAATAATGATAATAATAATAATAATAATCACAATGATAATAATTGTCACAATGATAAGAATAATAATAATCATGATGATGATGATTGAAAAATGTTCGGGAGGATAACACGTTACGATGAAACGAAAGATAAACTCGTACGCTTTTCCTCGGTTCAATATAGCCACCCTTGACATCATTCTCAATAATGCAAAGCTTTTTTTATGCTTAACAATTGGTGGATAAGAAGAAACGGGAGCTGAACGAAAGAAAGAAAAATTCAACTGGACGTGGGGGGGGGGGGGGAGGACGTTTTTATACATGCCCGAGAAAATATTGATCATTGAGAAAGAGGAGAAGAAATCACACGGGCGATCGTTATTAACGGCTCCATGATCCTCGAAATCTCGGTATTGAGATAACACGTCGTCTCCTTCTGCACGAATAGTATAGTGCAATAAAGAACAAAGAATATTGCTCGATCGATGTGTTAGCCGTATTCACAGGACGAGAAAAAGTTTGGCCGACCGACACGCTGCCAAATATAGGGGACTACTCGAAAAACCAATAAACATAACCAGCCAGAACCGCGCACAGTAAGTTTAGCTCGATCATAGGTGCATTTGTTGGTAACTCTACCCCGCGTATTCGCGTCGGTCCTATCGATTGTTCACTCAAATTCACGGAAATGAATCCGAATAAATATGAAAATTCTCCGCAATGTAACAACAGTCAGACGAACGGAGAAAACGTTTTTGAAGCGCAAACATTAGCGCGCGTTACTCATATCGTAAACAATATTGAGCAATAACTAAACCGTAATGCGCGTGTTCGATTACCAACATTTGGATTTTGTTGTCGAACTGCGCTTTCCACACGCGACAAATTAAAAACTAAACTAATTTTCAAATTGATCGATACTGGCGAATTAAAAAAGAGCTGTAAAGACGGGACGAAAAAATGGCCACTTATTCATCGATAATCCTTCTAGGTATCGCAATATTGTGACATTACTGACACGCGTTAAAAAGCATCAAAGAAAAATGAAGAAATTGGAAAAGCGCGAACAACACAATGATTTGACATACGAGGAGGGAAATAGCGAGAGAAACCGCTTCACTCTGTATAATACGTACACAAAGTACGTATTAGCGATGTGTTACGGAACATGTTCACCAATGTTAAAAGAGCAAACAAGGTGCTTTGCGACGAATTTTCATTTTTGAGCATATTATTTCGAGCCTCTGACCGAGCTGCACTACTGTCAAGATACTCGGGCTTTTTTTTCCACGTTTAATAGTTGCGAGATATCATACCTAGTTACATAAAAACTGGACATACCATTTAGACAGAATACGAAATAAAAATTGTCCAAGACGAAAAAAAAGAGGTTCGCGAAAAGATGGCGGCCGAAAAAACACGTTGGAAGCACGTCTGTGAGAGGCGTTACATTTCTCGGTGAAAGAAGAACCGTTATAATCTGCCCGCGTGCACTTGTAACTACGGTATTTGAAAGCATACCGGCTTAATAAAAAATTGCCACTGATTTTACCTATATTTATCTTTTAATAAAACGTTGTACTTTTGGTTGAATCACGATTTATCGACGTTACAATGGATGGACGCTGGTTATCCAAATAACAATGAAATAATAGAAACATATTAGATAAGGACAATGATCGAGAGATTCGAAAAATAAAATGAGAAGAAAAAAAACATATGTATACATGTATTGCCCGATTAGCGGAGAATCGGTGGACAAAAAAACTACGTTGGGCAAAGGGACTTGGTCGTACGTTACGGAACGAAGGCGTTTTATTTTAGGATGATTGACGATACGAAAGGTGTAATGTAGAAGTTGCGCTACGAGTCCTACGCAAGGAAATAATCTCGCATCGTTTGTCCGAAAAGTGAGGCTCGGTTAAACAGAAATACCATACGGCTTTCGCTGAAAGAGAGCCGAAAAACATGAAAGAGGTCACAGAAAAGCACATAAGTCGACGATCACAACTACTTATAAATGATATTATAAATAGATCAAAGTCTGGCGCTTGTTTCAGCTTGGGTATTGCAGCTGTAGACAAAATAATATGTAATGATATTGTACACCGTGTACTTACTTGTGAAACAAATAAAACATGGATTAAACCGTATTTTCTCAATATACATGCATACATATAAATATATAAATATACACTCAGCAAAATATAAACGAGCAGAAAAATTTCTCAAAAAATTCAGTGATTTTTGAAAGGCCGTAATTTTGTGAAAAATGTTCTTATCCGGAAAAGCAAGTATTTTGAAGCTTGAAATCTGTAGTTTAAGAATCTCGCGGAGAAGTTCTTTTTAGCATCACACTCGATGCTGTCACAAGAAATAGCGCGAGTCAAACATTTTCGAATTTTTTTTTTTCAAAATTATCCATTGGCTGAAGCAAAATTTCCTAGCCGAATCAACTCGAGTAGAAATTGTGCTAGCCTGTCTGAGTTACGACCTAGTAACTGGCTCGCCCAATTGAGCTCATACGAGCTGACCAATGGTTCGCTCACTTTGAGCTAGTAATATTGCAAATGTTTTGTTATCCAGTCCTTGTCTAGTCACTGCTCAGCTGATCTTGGTCACAAATGACAAAGTGAGGTTATGTGACTACGTGTAGTTCCATCGAGCGAATGACTCATGGCTGGCTAGCCAATTTGAGTTTCAGATGGCTTTGCAAAAGAAGAAGAATCTCAAGTGGGCAAGACGCCACGACCTATCCAATACAAGATAACTGCGGCTATGAGCCCCTTGGCTAGTCACTGTCCAGCCGATTTTGGTCACAAATTACAAAGTGTGGTTAAGTGACTACGTGTGGTTCCATCGAGCGATTGTCTCATGGCTGGCTAAGCGACTTGAGTTACAGATGGCGTTGCGAATGCAAACATCCTCGAGTCGGTATCTCGTGATGACCTAGCCAACACTTGCCAACTTCGGCCGCACTAATCGGAATAAACGATCGGACAAATACAATTTAAGGATTTGTAACTCTATGCGATTATCGCTCTCAATGCGAACGCAATTGACAAGGAACATCCCTCAGGTGACACCCTTCGATTTTGTTGAAATTTGGATATGTTGTAAAGCACCGAAAAATAAGCGATACGTATTTTTTTTTTATCAGCGGAAAAACGGTTTTAAGGGGTGAAACCACCCCTCGAAAAAAGGCATTTCTAGGGGTAATATAGCAGTTTCACATACAAGGAGTCCACCGATTTTAATGAAACAGAAACGAAAATTCTTCTAATCCGAAGCAATGAAAAATCCACTATAGTGACATTGCAAAAAAAATTTAGGAGTGAAACCACCCCTTAATATAGGGGTGGTTCACCCCTAAATTTTTTAAAAACCGTTTTTCCGCCGATAAAAAATACACATCGCTTACTTTTCGGTGCTTTATAACATATCCAAATTTCAACAAAATCGAAGGGTGTCACCTGAGGGATGTTCCTTGTGAACCATTGATCCAATAATGTTATTTGCATTTGTTAATCCACTCTTTTTTAAATAATTTAACATGGTGTAGTGTAACATATGTAGACGATACGAAAATTCCGAAATTCAACAAGTATATCTGGCTCAGTGGACAGCGTTACATCTCATCACCCAGAGGTCTTGGGATCGAAACTACGTTACGGCGCGGCGTGAGCGTTTATCTGAGGCCATTTAACATTGAACCATTAATATGGTTACAGCGCAAATATAACCCTAACTAATGAACAACGAAGAATATCGTTGAAGGGTCCATGATTTAAATAATGTGCAAAAAAATGACGAAATAATATACATATAGCCGCAATTTTTAAAATCTAATCGCCACCTAATTTTTTGTTCCCCGTCACTAGCTGAAAAAACTAGGTCATGGCTAGGTCAGAAATATTATACAGCCGTGAGATATTTCTTTCGATCTAGTCCCCATCTAATTTTTTGTTTTCAGTCACTAGAGGACCAAAGCGTTACAAGGCTGGGTAGTTAATAGCTAAGACGGCTAGCTAATTGCCATTCGAAACATCACTTTACTAGCTTGTAGCTAGGCGGTGCTGAGTTACGTTCTCCACTCGGGAATGCTGGGGTCTGTTAGCCTGATTCTTTAGCCTCAATTAGATATTTTGTTGGTCTCTCCACGACCATTTGTCGCTGAGATATCGCCGATTGAATGAAAAGTCAGCTTGTTCATTGGATCATCGATATTTCATGAACTAATGGTCGTACAGTGAACGGAAGTTGGGTTTCGGAAACTTGAATAAAGCGTCTATAAGTTCCTTTTGGTATTTTGGAGGATTTTTTAAAGCTAAATATTGATATGAAAAAGTATAAAAAAATAATTTTTCTGCCGTTTCGGAAAATCCACCACAACTTTGCAAATATAGCGAAAATGACCAATGTTTCCAGGTTTTTTTTTGCCTAAAGACCCTGTACATTTTTTAATCGATCGGCTAGACCGTTTTTTCACCCGAATCGTTAAAGTTTTATTAAAAAGTAAAGGATCCCTTTTATTGCTCCTTGAACGTTAATTAATGATGATTAAAATAAAGAAGAAAAAAATCGTTATTTTTCTCACAATTTCTCATTAGCTAGTCATCAAATATAAAAAAAAACTTCAGAATAAAAGAAAAATCGTAATTTTCCTTACAATTTCTTATTAAGAATTCATCAAATGTCAAAAAAAGAACATAATTAGATGATTAAACGAACTTGCCTAAGTGAAGTTCGATCATAATCGTATGTGGCGCTTCTTCCGAAAGATCAACTGTAGGCCCCCTTCCCTTTCAGGTGTCGCCACAATTTTCCAAAGCCACCTAGAGAACTTTTCTCATCCACGCTGAAGGCTGTCTCCAACGACCGTCATTTCATTTATTCAGAGCGTTGCCGTAGACATTTGGGTATATATCTATTGTTTACGATAGATATGGGTTTTTTTGTAAGGGCGGGACTGATCTTTCGGAAGAGGCGCTACATACAATTATAATCGAACTTCACTTACACAGGGACCTTACAGGCTGTCACTCACGGATTTTGATAAGTCTCAGATATGTTGTAGAGGGATCTACCCTGGGTACCTGAGTAAAGGGATTTTATACAACGCTCTTTAGTTTTCGAGAAAAAACGTTCGAAAGTTTAGCTCGTAGCTACTATACCGGTACGGTTGCACCTTTGTCGAACCAGCGGGCGTGTCCAGGGTTCGAGTCCCGTGATGGCGTTTTTTTTTTCACAAAATATAAATAAATTCGATGGATGATCCAAAACCTAATTATTTATTATTGTTTTATTTATTTAAAAAAAATGTATTCATTTTTTAAAATTTTTACGTTCCTTTTTTTTTAAATTATTTATTATTATTTTATTTTTCACGCAGAAAAAAAGAGAGTAAGAAATTATAACATCTTTCACAAGAAACTGCAGTTTATTATTTTTCATTGCAATATACAGGTTTTTCTTACTCGCTATCACTGTGGTCGCTTGTTACATCAGAACAATATTGCGGGTGGTATTTGTCGTAAAAGCAAGCAAAACACAAGACCAAAGACCAACGCGCACATTGTATAAAAGCTATGGCCTTGCAGGCGCACGGAGTTTTGAGCAGCGTTATTGGAAAGCATAATTGATTGACATTTAAAAACAGCGGTCTTTCCTCAATTAACTTCGATGCAAACCACGTATATTTAATCATCGGCGCGAAAGCAGGTGCGCTTAATTGATGAAGAATCAAAGAATGAATTATTATGGAATCTTCCCTTGATGCAATTTCTCTGTTATTTTTTAACAACTCGGGAGAATTTTGTATTTTTTTTGTGAAAATTTTCACTTGCCGGTAAAAATATACATCGCACGGTTGGCAAATCGGCGTGCACTTGGGCGGTATAACTTTAATACTGCATGTACATGCCTTCTTCTCGTCTACAAAGGTGTGATCGTAAAGCGTTTGATCAGTTTGCCCTCCCCACGAATCGATAATGAATAGAATTTTTTTTGTTTCACGTAGGGAAGAATGAAAGATTTCAAGAACTCTTCATACAATTGTTTTGTAAACTTTCCTGATTTTGTGCAGGTCACAATAACATTTTTGAATTTATCAGTCAACGCGTCGACCTTTTTTTTCACAATCGGACCAAATCTTCCTGATGGCTCCTGCATGCATAAAAATACGAAAGGAAATATCTTTCCTGACGCAGTTAATGCATACTGTGCCGTGAAGGAATGACTAATTTAGTTTAAATCTTTTTTCTTAACAAGAACGGTTTTTGCTCCTTGTTCCGCAAGCAACCTGTTGTAAGTTGACTGATATTGGCAGCCGGTTTGATCGATATTAATGACATAATCAAGGTCAAAGTCGGGGATTACTATTCTTGTCTGGATTACAAATTCTTCGGGAGCAGCGAACATTTCCGCCATCGTGGCGAATTCCTTGGAGCTGATAATCTTCGTGATTTTACGTTGTCTGATCCTGTGATTTCTTTTGAATTTTTCGACCCAAGACAGGCTGGCGTTGAAATGGAAATCTTCCGATAAAAAAGGAATAGCAGCATTCATCGCCTACTGCTGCAGCGTTCTCGTCGTAACCTGAACAAGGACAAAATTGATCAATTGTTATATATTTGACTCATTCAATTTTGTGTTTTTCAATTCCATAATATATTTTATATTTATGTTCAAATTTTTAAGGGAGGATTATTTTTTTATCGCTAAATTTATTGCTTTTTTCTAATTTTCTGGCGAAGAAACTATACAACGCATCAATGCAAAATTTGGCATGTGAATTTATTTATTTCTTATTTATTTACAAAAAAATTGAAAATCGTTTTGAATTCATTTGTGAATAAATGAGAAATAAATAAATTCACATGCCAAATTTTGCATTGATGCGTTGTATAGTTTCTTCGCCAGAGTTTATTCACAAAAAAATCAAAACGATTTGCAATTTTTTTGTGAATAGATAAGAGATAAATTAATATATATTTTATGTTTTACCTGCTTCAAATTGTTCCGAGCTTCCAGGAATCGTTCATGTGTTTCATGGATGATTGCGTACCATTTGTCAAACGTATTTCCACCTTCTTTGACGTCTTGTCTCCATCGATAGAGATTTCGTTTGTTTTTTAACCGAGAGAGTCCGCGCGCTTGTAAGGTCTTCAATCTCCATTTCGGATGAGCTGCTGCTATAGCGACTGCTTTTTGTGAGTATGACAAAGGCACATAATCCGCAGGTGCAGGTTTGAATTCCTCGGCCACAAAGTCCTCATCATCTTCTGGTACGGCTTCACACTACATAGAAGATCATTATTAACCTTTCTCCACGTTATACAGGAAACCAAAATAATTCCCCGAACAGAAATAAAACTTACCATTACATATCTCTGCAGTTCATCCACCTCGTCGGCGCCGATAAACTCATCCGCATGAATTATATGTCTATCTGCGAACATTTCAAGTATTTCGCTTGCCAATACTACCTCTCCCATCGCCATAGATTCCTCGGAAATTGCACTCGGAGGTGCGTCTGTGAGCAGATTCAAATCCTGAAGCAAGCTTCGAGTATATGTCGTTGCGTTTGTGAGAACAGCCTTCGTTTGCTCATCATCCTCTTCTCTTTCCGATAGATTTTCTTCTGATCCAACACTTGTTTCCGCCATTTCATAATCCTTCTTTTCCAACTGACTTTCTGCCGTAGCAGCACTTATTTCTTCCATTTTACGGTTTTTCACTTTCGATAAACTTTATTTCGGAGCGACGTTATACCCAACGTATGTATCTGCACAACTGACGCCTGCGAAACACTGCGAAAGACTGGCGTCGTTTAGTCAGACGACGCCAGTCCTCCAACGTCACCTCAACGTCCGAAAAACCGTTAGGCGTTGTATAACAAAGGGATAGGCTATAAGTGGGGATGAGGAACGCCGCTAGCGAATCCGGCTGGAGTATTTAAAATAACGGCCCGACCATTTTTAAATTCATATTGTAATGAAAAATAATAAACTGCAGTTTCTTGTGAAAGATGTTATAATTTCTTCCTCTCTTTTTTTCTGCCTGAAAAATAAAATAATAATAAATAATTTAAAAAAAATGGAAAGTAAAAATTTAAAAAAATGAATACATTTTTTTAAATAAATAAAATAATAATAAATAATTAGACGGTTTTGCATCATCCATCGAATTTATTTATATTTTGTGAAATAAAAAACGCCATCACGAGACTCGAACCCTGGACCTCGAGCGTCAGAGCCGGAAACCTTGCCCACTGGGCCACGCCCGCGGTTCGACAAAGGTGCAACCGTACCGGTATAGTAGCTACGAGCTAAACTTTCGAACGATTTTTCTCGAAAACTAAAGAGCGTTGTATAAAATCCCTTTACTCAGGTAGGGGAGACCGAGGAGAGTTGTGACAGGGAGTATTTCTCGGAACTTATGGCCGTTAGCGAGCTGGCAACAGCGCATGATACTTTCTTTAGAGGCGCACTACTTCACGCAGTAGGCGACACAGACGCACGGCAAGCGGTTGCGTCAGTACGACGTCTGCATGAAAAAAAAACCGAAAAGTAAAATTTTTACCAAAATTTTGATTGTATTTATATTGTAATATATTACAGTCATGCGAATTTGCTATTTTTTCTTTTATTGTGTGGTTGTTGAAGTTTCAAAGCGTAAAATTGTCTTGCTGTGTTTGCATCTTGTTTCGAGATTACGAATTATTATTCTGACCAGGTCGCGATTTTTGGCACCAAGGAGAGTTGGGACACGCTGTCACAACTCTCCTATTTAAGTGCATATTCTGGTTAGCTTATTTTACATGCTTTTTACAATGTTTTTTTTTGCGTTTATATGTAATGTTTGTTTATTTTAGTCAATTCTCATAACCGGCGTTTGACATAAAAAGTATTCGGCAATTAAAGTCTGCCTTCAAAATGACATTTTTGTCAGGAACCTATTTATGCATGTGGTTTGGTGTTGTATGCGGAATTGCTATTGATTTGTTTCAGAATGCCTAATAACTGTTTATCAGAACAAATTAAGATTTGTGACTGATTTTAAAACGGCTGATCTCGTACTGATACCTTAATAACTTATAAAAGATTTAATAATTGTTGTGTTAATGTTCCATATTATTGTAGTTGCTACAATTATTAAGATTTTTAACTGATGTTAAAACGAGTGGTCTCGTTATTATGCCATAATTACTTATTAATACTCGTTATGTTAATAATTCGTGTTATTGTAGCACAATTCTGTCTGATGATAATTAAAGTATTTTTATGCAAAAATAAAAGTGAGTTTTGCTTGTAATTCAGATAAAAGTATTTTTATCTATCAAATATAGTCTAGATACACAGTTGTCACAACTTACCTCGGTGATAGGAGAGTTGTGACAAAGGGAATAGTTTCAGTTTTCGCGGATTTTCTGAGAAACCTTATAACTTTAATTAACTTGGATGCCTGTTTTTAAAAGAGGAAGGACTGAGATATATTGAGGCATAGAGTTCATAATCGTGGTATGTTTCGTTATTGAGATATGTTCTTTTAAGTAAAAATTGTCACAACCCTCCTCGGTCTCCCCTACTCAGGGTAGGTCCCTCTACAACATATCTGAGACTTATCAAAATCCGTGAGTGACAGCCTGTAAGGTCCCCTTGTTAGGTAAGTTCATTTAATCATCTAATTGCATTTCGCGCCTCTTCCTCAAGATCAACTGTAGCCGTTTAAAGTCGTGTACGGCAACATGTATTTTGTGTTTTTTCTTTCAACAATGGAGTAATGTATTAAACGAGCTATACAGCAATGATTTAAATGAATAAATGGATGACTACTGAATTACTGCTCGAGCAAACGCCTCCTTATCACTAATAACAGGTAAGTTATAAAATTGCGCGAAGGTCTGTGAATTACTTGTCCATCCTGCAGTCGATCTAATACTGTCAATACTGACACCCTTTATTTTTGCGGCTGATGTCGATGCATGGCAAGTACTGTGCGCTGAAAAAATCTGGTTGTCAAGACCGCTTTTGGCTAACATACTTTTTGTCCATTGGCATAAAGTCTGACAGGAAACTGCTCTATGAGGCTTCTTAAAGGCGATAGACAGTCACTCTGTCGAGCAGCGCATGTTCTTGGTTTTCAATAGGTATGATTCTAATGTAGGCACGGCGCAAATAGACTTCTCCTGTTCATAAAAAAGCAAAACAAGCAGAGGTTGTTTTCTGTTGGCTGCGGAAGTTTTGATTGTATCCGGAATTTTTATCTGTATGGACGTTCTATGATTTTCGATATGCTGTATTTTGATTACTGAAAGGGTTTACATTCGATGTCCAGTTACGAGCGAGAGGAGAGTAACCAGTTTTAGGGAAAGCATTTCGAGAGACAAATCGTCGTTTGAACCCAGAGTACTTATGTAGTTCAGGACGATCTTAGGATCCCATGTTTGTTCATACTTCGCCTTGGATGGACGCATTTCAGAGACACCCTTGAAAAGACGCTTTATTCTGAAGCCTCGCCTACTCCACGGCCCATCATTAAGGCTATAGCCGAGCGCAAACAGTTCAAAGAACTTCGCGAGGCTCCGTTACTGTACTCCCTTGTACGTAATGATATTACATTCTCTATAGAAGTATTATAAGGGCTAGTGTTTTGCTCATAACAAAAGTCCCACCATCTTTTTAATGCGCGGTTGTAAAGTTTGAGTGATGATTCTCGAAGTGAAGCAATCATTAAATCCATTGATTCTTCCGGTATACCTTTTATCTCGAAGGTTTTCCTGACAAAAGACCGGCAACCAGGGTTGTTTTTCTCCAAAGAGGATGTGGTTCTCTGTTCGAAGAAGATAATAATTGTATATTAGGTTTGAAGTATATAGGCTCCGTAATAAGAAGAGCACAGAACAGTGGGTACTATGGTTGCGCGGGCCAATCAGGAATAACAACAGTGCCCTGTGACCCTTCATCCCTGATTTTTCGTAATGCCCGTAAAATAACCACAAAGGATGGAAAGGCGTAAAAGTAAAAATTCGTCCAAGGCATCGTACAAGCATCAACTGCCATGCTATTCGGATCTGGGAACCATGAAAGGTATTTTGCGCACTTTGCGTTTACGCGACTAGCAAATACGTCGACCTCTGGTTGTCCGACGGAACGGGTTATTTTACGAAATGCTGTGTTTGATAATTCGAATTCCGTTTAGGCTCTAGTCTTCGTGATTCAAAATCAGCTTCGAACTTATCTTTTGAGCTTGAATAGGACGCAAAGATCCAAATACAGCGCTCTTCACACCACCCGAGTCGAAATTTTCGAGCCGCGTTCAACCCACAAAATGAAGGCGAGCAGAAATCGGCGTGAGCGGATTATTGGGTATCTAAAGGAGGGTACAATGTTTGAAAGTACCATGCGTTAGAGCCTCCGATGAACCTCCGGCATGGCAGAAAGTAGACTTTTTGACTCAAAGGAGGTCAGGGAGGGTCACAATTGAACCTACGGAACCTCAGGTGGGCCTACTTCGAGCGCTCCCGCAGAACCTACTGCCCCCCCTTTCGGCCTACTGTACACTGCTAAACAAAAAAATTAATTTATATAGAATCTATTTAAATAAAATAGGTTTTTTTCCTTGTCTCCCAGCCTACTACGATCATATTTCTTTCAAAGATATTTATATATGTTAATAAAGATGAGATTCAAATTAATCTTCATTTGCTTACAATGTACACTGTAAAGCTTAGTGTACTATATGCAAAAAATATTTCATAAATCGAAAATAAAATGAACGCATTATTTGAGAGCTTTACTACAAGGATTTTTATCGTAATTCGTCATTCCCTGGCCTTTGGAAATGATTTTTTTCGAAGAAAATATTTGCCCTATATGCGATTTGAACCTAGTCCTACCTACTCATAGCTACGCGCCGCTGACCCTATGCTACCGAGTGCTTATAACATTTTGGTCGCTGATATGGCATAAGAGACCAAATGAATACCTCCAACTATTTGTTGTATCACATAAGCTATAGATTTTTCAAACACACATACACACACACACGCACACGCACGCACACACACACACACACACGCGCGCGCGCGCGCGCGTGTGTGTGTGTGTGTATATATATATATATATATATGTGTATGTGTGTGTATGTTTATTTATAGAAAATCAATCTATTTGATATCGTCTAATAACTACATATTTTATTTGATCCTAATAAATCTGTGATTCGGTTTCATCAGTTTAACATTTTCATCTGTTCAAAAAAACAATTTAGTCAAGTTCACTGAATGGATCTAGTTATTTTTTTTAATTTACTTTAAATAAAATATTTGTAGAGTTAAGCATTTTTCTATTTGATTGAACTAATGGTCCATCTTTATTGTAACACTCATATCAAAGGGGCGGTGGGTAGTGAAGGTGGAGTGAGAGGAATTTTATATATATATATATATATATATATATATATATATATATATATATATTAGATATCAAAATTCGCGGAATGGTAACACTAATAATGAGAAAAACATTTTTTTCAATGTTAATCAAATGGAAAACCTTCAATTTTGATTCGCGACCTCTAAATATTTTTTGACAACACCCCCCTTTCACGAAAGTTCGTTTTTGGGTACCAACTAAAGGTTTTCGGGCACGATGGGTCAGAAAAAAAAGTTACCCTGAACGAATCACCCTAATATATATATATATATATATATATATATATATATATATATATATATATATATATATATATATATATAAAATAGGCGGGGGGTAGTGAATTTCTCTCTCTTCACCTTCACTGCCCCCGCCCCCTTGATATGAGTGTTGCAATAAAGATGGACCATTAGTTCAATCAAATAGAAAAATGCTTAACTCTACAAATATTCTATTTAAGGTAAATTAAAAAAAATAACTAGATCCATTCAGTGAACTTGACTAAATTGTTTTTTTGAACAGATGAAAATGTTAAACTGATGAAACCGAATCACAGATTTATTAGGATCAAATAAAATATGTAGTTATTGGACGATATTAAATAGATTGATTTTCTATAAATAAACATTTTTAAAATCAATCATTTTAATAATGGAATGCAATAGGAAAAATTTGGTTCTATGAAAAATCTAGTTAATACAAATTTAAAAAAATCAAATAGACGCGGTTAGTTAATATCATAATATTTAGCGGGAAAAAATAAAAATATGCTTCATACATACACGTGGAAATATTTTTTTAATTTTCGACGTGCTAAAAATGAAAACAAGGAAAAATCAAACATATCTTATTTGAAATCGACGGTAATCGGCCGTCGCCATTTATCAACTCATTATTGAATAAACAAAAAAAAACAAAACGAACAAAAACAAAAAGAAAAAATCGAATGAGGTTGAATTCTAAACCGACAATTTCGATCCTTCAGAACATGAAATAGACTATAATTAACACCCTATCGTTCCATATAGAAATCAACATTATATGTTATTTAGATATACACTGCCAGCTAAAAGTTTTCGGACACTCCACATAATCGCACAACTTTTGAGTGCTGGATAATTGCCAAATAATGTTAGAGTAATATAATTCATTTCATTTATTATTTCACGAAGATACTATAAAAATCTATATGATTAAGTAATTTCACAGAGCTTTATAGTATCTTCGTAAAATAATTATTATTCTACCATAAGTTTGCAATGATCCAAAGTGATATTAAGTTTTGCAGTTATCTGAAGTGTCCGAATACTTTTGACTGGTAGTGTATATTCGAATATATTAACGCAACCACATATTTCGAGTATTATATATATATACATATATATATATATATATATATATATATATATATATATATATATATATATATATATATATATAAATATAAAGGATTATATAATATATACCGTCGCTTAAATGTTTGGATACACCAGTCGATATTTCTTACTGCACTAAAAGTCACATAGCTTCGTAAAAAAAAGATAACCAAATTTACCGAACGGCGTTTTGACGGGAATAAATTCAGCTGTATATTGCTTTTCTGAAATATTTTTTTATCATTTTCTTTTCGACCCGGTACGCACTTTTATACGTGACTGATTTTCGGCTTTTTTTCGACCATGAAGAATTGAACGCATGACTTATGGAAAAAAAATTGTTACGTTTATCCATGATGAACTTAAACGGGGTAGCAGGAACTTCATTTGCGTTTTTTATAAAGTTTTGTACGATTTTTTTCGCAATGTTATTTCATTTTTTGCTAAAAAGACTAATTCTAGATAATGCAATGTAACTCAAGAACTAGAGGGCTTAAGAAGAAATGTCAAGAACGAAAAACGTCGCGTAAACTTATACTGGATAGACTGGCATTGTATTTCGCGCCTCTTCCTCGAGATCATAGATGTAGTACCCCTACTCCGCACAAGTGTCTCCACCAATTTAAAGCTAGGGAAAAGAAACTTCCCTATGTCCCGCGGGCGGCCGTCTCCGTGAGCGCCACCGCGTCGATCTTCATTCTTTCGCTTGGTGCAAGTGTCATCAGACTTACATCGCGTAAAGATATTTAAAAAAAAAAAAAAAAAAGTAATTATGGGCAAGAAAAGTAAGAAGAGGAGGGAGAAATCGGAAGAGGACAAGGAGAATCACCGACTTCGACGAAAAATTCGACGTTTGGAGAAGGATTTGGATCGAGAGAGAGACGAACGTCGTAAGTGACGGCTTTAACCACACTTCTGACGGTCCGGGGGACTAAAGAAGCATAGGCACATTATCTTTTTGGAAAAGATTGCGTGCCGCGTACCATTCCAATGGCAATTGGACGTGCAAACGATTTTATCGGGACGCACGGTGCTTCTGGTATTTTACCAGAAGACACGCCTTCGTTTGACGAAGGTTTATGGTGCGAATTACGACAAACCGGGTTTGACCCGTCCAGTTCGTGTTGTTTTCGGCCATTGGAGTAAAAAAAAAAAAAAAAAAAAAAAAAAAATCGCGTATGAGCGGGCACAACAAATTAAATTCACAATTGCACTAGAATTGTTGGGTTTTTTCAGATAAACGACCATCGTCGCGAAACTCGTCGAGGCGTTCTTGGTCTCGACAGGCTTCGAGAAGAGCGTCATCGCGACACTCGTCGAGCAGCTCGTCATCTGGACGTAGTCGCTCGCCACATCGCCACACGGCGAGACGTTCGCTCTCCAGACGACGTTCACGGTCGCCAGATTACGCAACAACTCGCTTTACACCGAGTTATACCTCGAGGCACTCGACGTCTATGGGACGCATGCCAAAGAAATCGCCAGCGAGGCAGACAGACAATATGGGAAACAGGCGTTCTCAGTCTCATAGACGTTCGACATCTCGATCCTCTTCAAGACGGACGTCTATTCATTCCTCTCCTGCAGGTCGTCCCTCAAGATCTCGATCCCGGCCGAGTCACTCGACGACGAGCGCCCGAGTGCAACCTCAGGGCGATAATGTAAATCAAAATGAGACATCCATCAATAGCATTACCGAGGAAAACGATAGGGCAAAAAACGTACCGGCCGATGGCCTCAGCGAAACGCAGAGGACGGAAAACGCGATCGAGAGGGAAAAAATCGTCCCGGAACATGAAGTCGAACTGCAGCAGGAGTTACTAAGCGTGTTAGGGGCTCGTTTAGAACCAGAAAAAAAGACGGATGCGGCGATTCATAAAGACGTAGCTCTACGCTGGTCAGATATTGTCAAACAAGGACTTCAGGAGGAAGAAGTAAAGATACTTTTACAAAAGTATCCGGTTCCGGAAAACTGTTCGTTCATTTCGATCCCAAAATTGAACGCAGAAATTAATGCTTCCGTTCAGGAAAACACGATTAAAAGGGATAAGAGAATCATGGAAAAACAAGAACGGATTGCGGCTTGTTTGGCGGCTGTGGGCAAAGCCATTTCAATCACCCTGAAGATTGATAACCCTCAAAAGATCGGTTTACTCGAACTATTGAGCGATGGTGGGAGACTGCTCGCCTCGATCCATCGAGAAGAATCCCTAGCTAGAAAAAATCTTATTCTAGCCAATCTGAATTCATCCCTGAAGACTACGCTCACAAACACGTCAGTGGACGAATGGTTATTCGGCGTTGATCTGGAGGATAAGATAAAGATAGCAAAGAACCTGGAAAAAACGTCAAAAGAACTTAAGCCTCCGACGAAACCGTTCCAACAGAGCAACGGACAAAAAAAAACCAAAAAACATGAAGGGCCCGCCGCGTCAGTCTGCGTACAAGAGACGAACAGCGATGTCGAGCGGGCAACGACAGACATCATCGAGGACTTCGGAGACGAAGAAGCCTTATCAACGCAAGGAAGCGAGTCGGCCGTACGCCAGACGTCGTTAGTTACGTCGATAAACGTAAGTAAACCTGCAGGCAGACTTAAATGGTTTGCTAGCGCATGGTCAGAAATAACGGGTGACCCCGTAATCCGGAATTGGGTTCGAGGCGTCGAGATTCCGTTTACGACCCGTCCAAGTCAAAAACAGGATCCAATCGCACCCACATGGTCGGAGCGGGAGCAGCTGTTGATCCAAAAACAGATTGACAAATTAATTGCTAAAGGAGCGATTGCTAGATGTTCACCGGAAAAAGAACAGTTCCTGTCGAACATTTTTCTAACCCCAAAACCGGATGGGTCGCATAGATTAATTTTAAATCTTAAGAAACTCAACGAATCGATTTCAACAAAACACTTCAAACTCGAGGACTGGAAAGTAGCGAAAAGACTGATTAGCCCACGGAATTTTTTGGCTACAATCGATTTGAAGGATGCGTACTACCTAGTACCAATCGCAGTAAAAAGTCGGAGATTTTTGCGTTTTGCGTACGGCGGCGAGCTATTCGAGTTCACTTGTTTACCATTCGGGCTAAACGTAGCGCCGTACATTTTCACCAAAATACTGAAACCAGTAGCATGTTTTCTAAGAAAACGTGGCTTCCACTCGGTTTTTTATCTGGACGATATTTTAGTTATCGGAAATTCGTTCGAAAGGTGTATGGACAATATTCGTGAAACGAGATCTTTGTTACAGATTTTAGGATTCATAGTTAACGAAGAAAAAAGCCTTGCGATTCCAACCCAACGATGTAAATATCTAGGGTTAATTTTTGACTCGAGAAAAATGTCGATAGAGTTACCGGAAGACAAGATACAACGTACCGTTGACCTCTTGGAAAAATTTAGCAAGATTGACCATTGCAAAATAAGGGAGTTTGCATCGTTCGTGGGAACATTAATCTCGAGGTGTCCAGCCTTAAAATACGGGATGGTTTACGTAAGAGGGTTTGAAAAAGCAAGATCGCATATGCTGAAAGCTAACGACAATAATTTTGACTCGACTACGAACATTCCAAAAAATCTGTACGAAGACTTCGAATGGTGGAAAGCAAGTATTCGTCACGCTAGTGCGCCTATGGACGAGCCGGTGTACGAATTCGAAATTTTCTCCGACGCATCGCGTACGGGATGGGGTGTCTTTTGCGAAGGTCACCGAAGCCACGGATACTGGAACGTCGAGGATTTAGAGTCACATATTAACATTTTAGAATTGAGAGCAGCGTTTTTCGGGTTAAAATGCTTCGCGAATGATAGACGACGTACTAACATTTTGCTGCGTATGGGCAATACCACAGCCATTGCGTACGTCAATCGCATGAGGAGCAGCTCTTACGAAGATCTTAGTTATCTAGCAAAAGAAATCTGGCAATGGTGCGAGAGTCGAGAAATTTGGATTGTGGCGTCGTATATCCGCTCGAACGAGAACGTGGAGGCGGATTACGAGTCTAGGAGATTACAGCCAGAAACTGAATTCGAGATTGCGAAGTACGCGTTCGAAAAGATTGTTCGTTCTCTCGGCCAGCCACAGATCGACTTGTTCGCCTCAAAAGCGAATGCGAAATGTAGTCGCTACGTGTCGTGGCGAAAAGATCCCGACTCTATCGCTATCGACGCTTTTACATTGGAGTGGAAAAAATGGTTCTTTTATGCGTTCCCTCCATTTTCAATTATTTTGAGAGTCTTGAGAAAAATCGAGGATGAGGGCTCAAACGGTATAGTGGTGGTGCCACTCTGGGAAAGCCAACCGTGGTTCCCGTTATTCTTATCTCTTCTCGAGGCCGAACCGATTATCTTTGAACCAGATAGAAAATTAATTCGTTCTTCCCGCAGAGAGATGCACCCGTTGTGGCAGCAGCTTACGTTGGTAGCAGGCAAGCTATCCGGGAAGCCCTCGTCCAGAAGGAAGTACCAGCCGAATCGGTGGAAATTTTAATAGCGTCGCTTTCGGAGTCTTCACTCCGACAATACGATGTCGGCCTCAAAAAATGGTGGACTTTTTGTGAAAAAGAAAAGATCAATCCGTTTTTCGGGTCTACAAATAACGTTTTGTCGTTCCTCACGGAGGAGTTTAAAAGAGGAGCATCATATAGCTCGTTAAATTGTCATAGATCGGCTATTTCACTAATTAAGGGACCGGAATTAGGGAAAGACGAGAAAATCCAACGATTTTTCCGAGGTGTGGCGAAATTGAGGCCGGCAACGCCGAAATATGATTCGATTTGGGACCCAAAGGTTGTTTTAAGACATCTATCGACTTGGTACCCGAACGAAGAGTTAAGCTTAGAAAAGCTCACATTAAAATTAGTGACCTTGTTGGCACTGAGTACGGGACATCGTCCACAGACGATATCGCTGATAGACACAAGGAATATTTATCAGACGGACGAGAGGTCGCTTGAAGTTAAAATCCCGGACACGATCAAAACGTCGGGTCCTAGGAAAAAACAACCGGTTTTAAGATTGCCGTTTCTTTCACAGGACAAACCAATCTGCGTTGCTTCGGCGCTGCTAACGTATTTAGAAAAGACAAAAGAAATAAGGGGGTCAATCGTATCATTATTCGTATCGTTTAAAAAACCCCACAAAGCGGTGGGTACACAAACGCTCAGTAGATGGATTAAGTCCGTTATGCTTAAGAGTGGTATCGACGTTAACGTATTTTCAGCGTATAGTACGCGACATGCCGCAACGTCGTCAGCAAAACGTCAAGGCGTCAGTATCGACGTGATACGTAAAACTGCGGGCTGGTCAAAAGAGTCCCAAACATTCGCGCGTTTTTACGATCGAGTTGTCTTGTCGGAAAACAATCAGTTTGCAGAAGCAGTACTCGAGAGTTAAAAAAAAAAAAAAAAACAAGCATCTTTCGAGGGATAGTGTACGGCTGCAAGTTGATTGCATTTTGTTCTAGTTTACTTTTCTTGCGTTTCCGTCCTGTTCGGGACGTTTCGTTGAGGATTCATCCTAACCTTTCGATTCTTGTGAAATAAAGTCAAAAGGGATATCACCATATGGATGCCGTAACAGGCTTTAAACAACTACATCTATGATCTCGAGGAAGAGGCGCGAAATACAATTAATGATTAAACGAACTTACCTAAGTGAAGTTCAATCATGATTGTATGAAGCGCCTCTTCCGAAGAGATCAGTCCCTTCCCTCCCATTTATCTCAAGAGAGATACCCGTATTTTGCGTTACGGCAAAGCTGTGAAGAATGAAGATCGACGCGGTGGCGCTCACGGAGACGGCCGCCCGCGGGACATAGGGAAGTTTCTTTTCCCTAGCTTTAAATTGGTGGAGACACTTGTGCGGAGTAGGGGTACTACATCTATGATCTCTTCGGAAGAGGCGCTTCATACAATCATGATTGAACTTCACTTAGGTAAGTTCGTTTAATCATTAATTTTTTAAAGAATTTTCCTGTGAGATTTTTTCTCACAGGAAAATGCCTATTAATCCGATAGAATTGAAGTAAGACTGTATACACAAGCATTCTTTTATCAATTGCCTATAAAATAATAATAAATCGATATTGAGCAAATTTGATTGTTTTCGCATATTAATATTGGACTATTAATTTGATAAGGGGACGATGTATTTTTATTAATTTCGTATTATTTTCGTCATCGAACGGGTTACCGATCAGGTTACAATGGAATGATGATGGAGGAGATATCGAATTTGGGCCGAAAGCAGGTTAGGTGGGGTCGAGGCAACAGTTTGAGATTGAAAGCAGGTTAAGGAGGCCTGTGCTCTGCACGTTTCACTGAAACTGGGGGTCGAGAGAAGGTTTGGGAGGTCTAGCAGAGGCTACCCTGGGCCAAGAGGAGGTCTCTTCATGGCACTGAACTCGACAAATGAGGTTTCGTAGGTTCAACGGAGGCTGGCGGCTTATGTATTACAAAAGAAATGGGTTCTGCGAGGGTTCAGAAGAGGCTAAAAATTTCGACTCGGGCAGTCCCAAATTTGTCTGGCTAGGGCACTTAAATTCATGTGTCGGACGCCTCCCATTCTGTTAATATACGATATGGTTGTGATATTATCCAAACGTAATAATATATCACAGTTCCTTAGATCGTTAGCGAAACACTTGAGACCAAAAAAGGCAGTAGTCAGTTCCAGTTGTTTTATATGAGTCTTTCGTTCTTCTCTATCCCAAAACTCATGGGATCTTGCCAGTTCACAAGTGACTCCCCATCCCGTCAATAAAGCGCCTGTAACAATCCCACGACAAAACTTGGGTGGTTTACTGGAATTATTTTTATGGAGAATAGCATTTTTCCACCACTCAAGATCCGTACGCAAGCTGTTGTCCAAGGTAAAAGAATTGTCATAAGCGCCATTGCTCGCTTTTAAGGCAAAATAACGAACGACGTTATTTTTCTTTAAGGCAAAATAACGAAATAACGAACTCAGCAAATTCGCGAATTTTGCAAATTTTAACGCACCGATACTTCTCGACTTCTCTTTTTACGTGATCTTTCTTCTCTTGTGGAAGTTCAATGGTCATATTTATGGAATAAAACCAAAAACCAAGATAACTGCACTTCTTCGATGGTGTCAATTGGCATTTTTCTATATTGATAACGAAGCCGAGTTGTTCTAAAAGAGGGCAAGTGGCGCGGATATTTTCTTGGCATTCGACAAAAGATTTGGCGAAGAGAAGTAAGTCGTCAATACAAATCACCGATGTGAACCCCTTTTGTCTCAAGCTTGCCATTACTGGTCTTAAGATCTTCGTGAATACATATGGGGCAGTAGTGAGCCCAAACGACAAACAAGTACATTCGAAAAGTTGGTTATGGTATAGCAATCTCAGAAATGTTATTAGTTTCCGCGATCGACATTACGTAATACCCGTCTTTTAAATCAACCATTGCCATGAAGCAATTTTCGGTCATCAAATTTATAACCGCCTTGCGATCCACGAGCTTAGAATGTTTTGCACGAATAAATTCGTTCAATTCTTTAAGGTTCAAAATAAAACGAAATGTGCCATCTGACTTTCGAACTAGGAAGATATGCGATAGAAATTGACCTGGACCATCCTTGCATAGTCTTATAGCACTTTTTTCTAAAAGTTTCGAAATTAGTTTTAATGTTTTCAAATGTTCTTTTGAACTTAGGACGTGCTCGTTCGGCAATCGAACTTGAATTGGGTAGGCCTCAAATGGTATCTTATATCCCTGTATCCACGAAAGGATATTTCGATCGCCAGTTAGGTCTTTTCAGTTTGTAATGAATAAGCGAAGCCTGCCAGCAATAATACTTGCAGAGTCTAGTGGCGTCTCTGACGGGGATTGACGTATCGCTGGCCGATCTTCCAATTGTTCTCGAATCTGTAATTTCATCGTCGATTGGTCGACGCATGCTGCGTCCTCATAATCTCTTGTATTTTCCCGCCCGGCGCTGAAGAAGCTTGTCGGTGATTTCCCTGTGATCGGCGGGGCGGGAACTTCGAGTTTTTTGGCTGGTTATTGATTGGCGGCTTCATCGCTGATCTCAAGTCTTTTCTGCAGCTTTCCAGTGCCTTTGCAGTTTTCAATTTTTCTTCCAACTGCTTTCCAAATAACCATGTATCGGGAGTAGTCCCGGTTAGTACATCTTTAAAAGCCGCGCTCAGATTTGCCAATATTAGGTTTTTTCTAATATTGGATTCATCGTGTTGCAGATCTGATAATAGTCGGCCAATGTCACTGAGCTGTTCAAAGATGATCAGGTTATCGCGGCCACCGTGTCGTGCCAATACATTCAAGAAGGTCTTTCCTACTGCCGCTAAACATCCTGCAATCTTTGTCTGCTTAGCTTCAATACGATCGTCTCTCTTAATTGTAGTTTCGTTTAGAGAAACTCGAACCTCAGGGTTCATTTTTGGAGGATCTATTATGCAGCAATTCTTTGGTGGTGGGTATTTCTTAATAAAAGTTGCCCGGTCATCTGACGGCATACCGCTTTTGAAAATGTCTTCCCAGCGAATGCTCAAGTCCCGCGGGATGGCAGCAGCCAAACAACGATCCTCCAGGAAACGTCTCCCCATCACTTTGAGGATCTTTGGATCTAGAGCGACATTTTCCTGATCTTCGGATGTTTGCGATTCAGGGACCGAAAGAAACACGGGCCGATCAATTTCCATATTCTGCGTAATGTTCGAGGTTGGTGTTTTAACCTGGTGCTCAGGAGTATGTGCAGAGATATGGTCTGTTATGGCATCTTCGGCAGTGTGTTCTGAGCCATCTTCAGGATCCTTTTCACCGCCAGACTGATTTGTATTGAATTTTTGAATCAAAGTCGGGCTCTGGTGTCTCGTGTGGCTATGCCAAGGGTCAGAAGTGTATCGAGAATAACTCGAACTGCATTGGTGCCCTGATAAACGAATGACAATAACCCTCGTAAAGCCATAATTATTTTTATAATCTGATGGTCAGACGAAGTGATGCATGTAAATATGCATGTAAGCATGCGTCTACCGGGTTAGAGCCCAATAGAAGGTGAATTCTCAACATTCTCCCAAATGCAATTTGGTCTGCCCGATGAGGATAGAGTTTTTACAAACGATAAAGCAACATTTGGTTGTTCTCATGGAGAAATTGCCATGCTGTTGTCATGGAGACAATTGCCATTCCGGGTTAGAGCCTAAACCCGCGACCATTAGGAAATATTTTCTTGGCTTAAGATCATCCATTTCATGATGAAACTTTAGGATGTGCTAGAAAAAGAGGAAGGAGGATCGACGATGAAAAAGCAATCCCTAACGGGGACTTACTTCGTTTTCTCCTTCGTTCTTTCCTCTCTTCTTTTCTTAAAAGTAGTTCCTCCAATCTCTTAATTCGCTTATTGAGGCCATTATCCTTATTCTCGCAGTCCGTCGATTCACTTCTTCCGCGTTTTCTATTCATATTTCCTCAATTTTTCGACAAAATTTATTCAGAGAAAAAACACACGTGTGCTTTCACCGGCACAAGGAAAAGGAATGAAATGACGGTCGTTGGAGACAGCCTTCAGCGTGGATGAGAAAAGTTCTCTAGGTTGCTTTGAAAAATTGTGGTGACACTTGAGAGGGAAGGGGGACTACAGTTGATCTTGAGGAAGAGGCGCGAAATACAATGGATAATATTGAAAAAAAAA
Source organism: Ophion slaviceki (assembly GCA_944452715.1). NCBI lineage: Eukaryota > Metazoa > Arthropoda > Insecta > Hymenoptera > Ichneumonidae > Ophion > Ophion slaviceki. The sequence goes on along the minus strand of OX101786.1, from coordinate 674,487 downwards.
ATCATTTCAAAATGTATGGAACATTTTATGAAATCATCATCTGTTCAGTGGTTGTTCCGCGGCATACGACCCAAGGGAGTACTTAATTATTAATTTTATTCAAAATGCGAATTTAGCTTTAGTTAACATTTTCTATATATTTATAAACATCCACATCATCCCAAGGCACGACAGGCAAGAGTATTTCTCTCTTACCTGCAGACCATAAAAAAGGGTCAATAATCCTACGCTCGGGTTTGCTCGACGACTCGCTCGCTCGATAGACTACGTGCAGCGCAATTCAACATTTGGTTCGCAAATGTTACTTTCTATATTTTTGAACCTCTATACGTGACTATGTTCAAGCACCGCGTATCGGCGCACGTATGTACCCCTGATGATGGGATACATTCGTACAAGCGTCCACGCGATGGTCGAGTCGAGCGCGGAAGTTTTTCATTACCCTAAAGAGTTCATCACTGAAATTCCCCGCTGGTCAAGACGGGAAATTCATCAAGTCGCACAAGTGCGACAGGGCAGCCCAGTATTTTCTATTCTCACACTTCTCATCCATGATTGGTAACAGCTAAAATTCACCCACTCCTTTTTTTACACTTTGTACCAATGAAATTAGTTGTTGTCCATCCAAGTGGTGGGATCGCGTCCACCGTTTGTAAAGCAGCTCTCATCGCCAACCGCGGATGTAAGACGCGAACTTTTCTTTAGTTAGTTATCGTCAAACATTCGAAGAGGAAACATCGAGAGTCTAATCAGCTCGGAACTCTTGGATCCCGCGAATAAATAACTCAAATATCTCCGTGAGATAATCTTACTAACACCGTCGTCATTACCATGCGGAAACAACGTGAATCAATTATCAGTACCGTCAACTGATCGATGTAAATACTTGTGAATAAATTAAATTGTTTTTTGGTTTATCTCCAATTGTTTTCAACTAACCACCTTCACCATATTAGTTTGAGGTGTGGGAGTTTACCATCACGAGATTGCAGTGTCTGATCACACGCGTTCGGTATGAGGATTTACGACCCGGGTTGACTTGCTATCAATAACCGTCACTATCACTGTGACCGTGAACGGAACAGTGTTGATGCATTTTTTTTTGTTTGCATGCCATAATTTATCGAGTTACAATTAATTTAAAATTAATTAAGTTAAATAAAAAATTTATATTAATTAAGTTAAACTTAATCAAGATGAATTAAGTTAGAATTTCGATTTTTTCAAAATAAAATATTTTTTTTTCGCGATTTGATGAGCAGTTAATGCAAAATTGTGAGAAAATTAACGATTTTTTTTTTCATCTTAATCGTCATCAATTGACGTTTAAGGAGCAATAAAAGTGCTCCTGTAATTTTTGATAATAAATTTGACGATTCGGGTAAAAAAACGGTTTAACCGATCGATTAAAACATTTACACGTTCTTTGGGCATGTATTGAGCTAAAAAAACTTGGAAACATTGGTCATTTTCGCAAAATTTACAAAGTTGTGGTTGATTTTCCAAAATGGCAGAAAAGGTATTTTGTTTGTACCTTTTCAAATCAATATTGAGCTAAAAAAAATGTCCTCTTAAATACTAAAAAGAACTTATAGAGGATTTATTCAAGTTTCCGAAACCCACCTTCCGTTCGCTGTACGATCATTAGTTCATGAGTTATCGATTATCAAAGAAAAAAGCTGACTTTTCATTTAATCGGCGATATCCCAGCGACAAATGGTCATACAGAGAGGAAAAAACACCAAATTGAAGTTGAAGAATCACACTAAGAGACCCCAGCATTGATTCAGCGAAGATTTTTTTTTTGAGCCCATGGGTGATTTTGAAGAAAAATAATGCGAACATTTTTTACTTGCGCTATTTCTTATGACAGCGCCGAGCATGATACACAAAAAAAATTCTCCGCGAGATTCAAACTAGAGATTTCAAGCTTCAAAATGCTTGTTTTTTTCTCGATACGACCATTTTTCACGAGGTTACGGCCTTTAAGAAATAACTGAAAACATTTTGAAATGTTTCTGCTCCTTTAATTTTTTGCTGAGTGACGTGACTTTTCAAGTCACGTCAGTCACTTTTTAAGTCAAGTCACGTGACTTTTTAAGTCACGTCACAAGGTGGGACACCAACCACGCTTTGCTTGCGTACGAATGCCGTGTCACTGTCGTGGCGTTGTGTTGAGGGCCTTTCTCCAATTGTGCTTTGTTTTTGTTGTTGTTGTGAGTTTCGTTTTGCTTTGTTGTTGTCGTTTTGTTTTGCGTTGGCGGGCGGAACTCGGTCGAGCGGTCTGTCGCTGAATTTACCGAGCAATTCCGATCAAGAGAGCCCTCAACGAGACCTGTCTGGGAATCGACGCACGCCCGGCAGAGATGCCGGCAGGCCCACCGCGTGGTGCATCGTATTGGCGAGCGGGCTGTTTTGTGTTACAAGCGGAAGTTGGAGCTTTCCGTGCCGCGATTTTGATTAGAAGCCTTTCCCGCTCTCGCACGATGACCCGGGTATGCGATTCCAGAGGGTCTCATAGTTATCGATGGAGAAGGTACCCGTTGTTATACTTATCCGTTCTTGGGGTAACTCGGGCCGAAGTTACCGTTACCGAATAAAAATATTATTCTATAATATTTCGGCTCTCGATATGATACGAGATAAATTTCTCGCTTGAACCCGCGGTTTAACCGCGCCGCGTGTTGACAGATTTTCCGTCAACGCGCTCTGTCTCGCTCTCGCATAAGTCACTCGCGCGTCGGCCTTCGTCGCGCGAGGTACAGTCGTACTACCGATTTCGCGTGAGGAGGTACGCGACGCTCTCGCTCACGTTTTCGTGTTCGCAATTGAGTTTTCTTTACGTAAAAGGTCCCGGGTGATTGATCCACCAGTTCCCGCATAAGAAAATAATCGTTATTTTAATTTGTCGTGATGATCCCGTTTTCGCAAAAAATGACCGGTCCCGTGACAGTTTACGCTACTCCTCGGTGGATCCCGACCCCTCTACGACAACTCACAACCTGAGCGACCGTGCTATACCGTAACCGCCCTCCCGCGTAAGTGCATCCAGTTTATACCGGTGATGATTCTGGTGATACAAAAATCACGGAGAGCTCCAGTCTCCGATGGTGGGTCAGGGCGGATCCCCCCGACCCCAGGGCATGCCGGTTGAGAAATCCGGTGACAAAAAATTCTCTGGCGCCCGCGGGAATTGCCGATGCACAAGCGCGGGTGGACGGTCGAAGGTGACGGTTCTCGCACCTGAAGTTCCCGATATTCGGTTCTCGTTTTCGTGGTGAGATTCCCCGTATGTGTATATATATATATATATATATATATATACAGGTGGGTTTAGCGTTTTGTGCGCGTGTCGGTGTGAGATGAAGAATAAATGTCACGAGAGAGTGAGAAGTCCTGCGGGTGGTCGAGAAGGCGATGTGTCGCCAAGAATCCAAATAAGAACCAGTTTATAGACGAAATAGAAAAGTCTAAGGCGAGCGAAGTATTTAGAGCGAATGACAGATTTATGACGAACGTGTTTACGCGTGAGTGAGACTGCGCGGGTCCTCGGAAGAGCGCGGGTGACCAGTCCAGTGCGGCGAGCGTTAGGCCACCCATGGAAAAAGGAGCACCTCCATAAAGCTAGCAGAGCAAACTCCCGAAAATGGATTTAATTGATATCAAAATTTTGTGCTTTTTGTGTGCTAATTTTGTGCTCCATTAAAAATGTTTGTGCTAGCAGAGCACTTAATGATATTTGGCTTATCTAAGAATGAAACTACGTGATATTTATGTGCTTTGCGAATATCGAACAGCCAAGCCCCTATTTTTTTTCGCCCCATATAGACCCTCAAAAAACCCCCAAATAAGAGAATTTACCATTTTTTTGATATACTGACATGAAAATACATAATATTTATGTGCTTTTTATGTGCTCTACGAATATTCAAGAGCCAAACCGCTAAAATGCAAATTTCTCCCAAAACTACCCCCACAAGACCCAAATTACCCGCCAATACGAGTAATGGTTATTTTTTCGATATCCCAAAATCAAAGTAGTCCACATTTGTGTGCTAAGTTTGTGCTCCATTTAAAATGTTTGTGCTCTTACCGTTTAGCGGGTAATTAGAAATCAAAAGTGCTCTGTTGGCTTACCATCAAGCTAGCAGAGCACTTAATGATATTTGGCATATCTAAGAATGAAAATACGTGATATTTATGTGCTTTTTATGTGCTTTGCGAATATCGAACAGCCATACCCCTATTTTTTTTCGCCCGATATAGACCCTCAAAAAACCCCCAAATAAGAGCATATACCATTTTTTGGATATACTGAAATGAAAATACATCATATTTATGTGCTTTTTATGTGCTCTACGAATATTCAAGAGCCAAACCGCTAAAACGCAAATTTCTCCCAAAACCACCCCCACAAGACCCAAATTACTCGCCAATACGAGTAATGGTTATTTTTTCGATATCGCAAAATCAAAGTAGTCCACATTTATGTGCTTTTTATGTGCTCTATGAATATCCAAGAGTCAAACCGCTAAAACGCAAATTTCTCCCAAAACCACCCCTACAAGACGAAAGCTACCCGCAAATACGAGTATTGGCAATTTCTTCGATATCGCCAAATCAAAGTAGTCCATATTTACTAAATGTGGACTACTTTGATTTGGCGATATCGAAAAAATAACCATTACTCGTATTGGGGGGTAGCTTGGGTCTCGTAGGGGTGGTTTTCGGAGAAATTTTCGTTTTAGAGGTTTGGCTCTTAGATACTCGTAGAGCACATAAGAAGCACATAAATGTAGACTACTTTGATCTAGCGATATCGAAAAAATAACCAATACTCGTATTGGCGGGTGCTTGGGTCTTGTAGGGGTGGTTTTGGGAGAAATTTGCGTTTTAGCGGTTTGGCTCTTGGATATTCATAGAGCACATAAAAAGCACATAAATATTATGTATTTTCATGTCAGTATATCCAAAAAATGGTAAATTCTCTTATTTGGGGGTTTTTTGAGGGTCTATATGGGGCGAAAAAAAGGGGCTTGGCTGTTCGATATTCGCAAAGCACATAAATATCACGTAGTTTCATTCATAGATAAGCCAAATATCATTAAGTGCTCTGCTAGCTTGATGGCAAGCCAGCAGAGCACTTTTGATTTCTAATTTCCCGCTAAACGGTAAGAGCACAAAAAATTTAAATGGAGCACAAAATTAGCACATAAAAAGCACAAAATTAGCACATAAAAAGCGCAAAATTTCGATATCAATTAAATCCATTTTCGGGAGTTTGCTCTGCCAGCTTTATGGAGGTAAAAGGAGCGCATAGGACGAGTGTTGGTGTGATAGAGATGGGTGTAAAAGAATAAAGAGAGAAAATGAGAGTGTGCTTGGATGAAATATCGAAAAGCCGAGCAGTCTGAGATGAAGTGCGAGAGCGCAAAGATCAAGAGTAATTTGACTCATTTTATGTTGTAATGGCTTTGTATTTCGTATTCACTATATTAAAACGTATTCATATTTTCTTGCATTAAATATCTTACTACATGCTTATAATCCTACATATATACAGCCTTGCTCAAAAGTATTAGGCACCGCGTAAGTTTTCTATTCGGACATACAATCGAATATCTCGGTGAAAAAAAAAACCGTAAACCAATTTACGAAATGGGCTTTTGAAGCGGACAAAGCCAGCTTCGTAAAGCTTTTTTATTTGTATTTTTGAGATTTTTTGTACCCAGTACGTCATTTTGAATATGCCGAGTTTTCGCACTTTGCAAAATCGCGTGCTGGACTTTGAAAAATAGCAATCTCATCATTTAGTGATAAGATCTTTGAAAAGGACACCGTTAGCTTTAGTTTCTTTTTTCTTTTAAATGGTTGCGATTTTTGGTCGCAGACTCATCTATTTTTTTCTTGAAAAAAATGGCCGGTTTCAGAAAAACCGGCATCGCGCGGCGTAACTTGAAAACTATGAGGTTTGGAATATTTAGTCTAAGGAGTAAAGAGTTGTATTTTGTTGTTTTGGAGTCACTAAATTTTTTAGACTTTTTTCCAAAATTTATTTTGCATCGTTATTTTTGATCGACGATTTGTCTCATCAGTTTATTGCCGTTACTTTGAAACAAAGATGTTTGAATGAAAATCTGAAAAGGAGAAAATATACATAATTGGATTGGTACGTCGTACGAATCAGATTACGTTTTTCGTGGATTTTTAAGAGCACTTTTCACTAATATTCGATTCTGCCGAAGTGTGGTTACTTTGTTATTACCGATCTCATTCGATTTGACTGACTGTCAGTTTTCATTCGTTTAACCCCATATAAGCTCACGTTTTTGGCATTTTTTTAAACTCACGAATATGATTTCTGCGGTTTGACGAATAATTAATAGTATTTACGCGTTTTCGTTATTCTTACGAACAATTCACGCAGATAGACGATGTGACATAAAGGACACTGAAAATCATGTTTACAAGAGTTAGACGTTATATTGTTGCTTCTCAAGTAATGCTCGGTAATACGACTTTGCTTCGGGACACTAGAGGTCAACGACACTTTAGCCCATGACGAGCATTTCTTGAAACAATGAACCGCACAATTACTGGAAACAAAATGTTTAGAGTTCTTTTTTGTGAAACCGTCAGTCTGCGCGAAAATTACTCGTACGGATAACGTGTACGCGTAAAATATCAATTTTACGTCAAGCTGCGAATATCATATTTGCGAGTCCCAAAATGGCAAAAAAAAACGTGAGCTCAGTTTGCTTAAGTCGAAGGAGATCGGGAAGAAAAAAGGTCACCACATCTCAGGACTCAGCAGGATCGAATTTTAGTGAGAACTGCGTTGAAAAATCGTCGCAAAACGTCGTCTGATCTGGCTACTGAGCTAAAGGGGCCAGACCACCTTGAAAATTTCAAAATTCAAAAAATCGTAAATTTTTGTGAAAATCCGAGCTCTCTAAGTATTTCTTTTTACCTGAACGTCGGGACCTCATTTCGTCTACCTGAGCGTATAGCGCGCCCGGTCGGTCATAGTACAAACTTCGAACGCGTTTTTCTCGAAACAACGTTTTCAAAATCTAGGTCCATCGTATTTTTAAAACTAATAAACCGATTCTCTTGAAATTTGAAACACATATTGTAAACAAGATTCGCAACAAGATGACCCTCGACGGTTTTAAAATTTAGATTTTTACTCTTTTTTTTGCGAAAACTGCGAAAAAACGCGTTTTTTAAAGACTTTTTTCGTTTTTCATCTGCCATTTTTTTATTTTTTGATCAAACTTTATATTCGAGGGTCATTTTGTGGCTGGTGTCATACTGAATCTAATGGACTTTGATTTTTTTGTTTCAGACAAGCCGTTGCCGAGTTGTGACGGAGCTACTTAGCCCACCTATTTTTGAGGCGTTACGTTAAACTAGTATTAAAAAATAGTTTTTAAAAATGAATAAAAATGATAAAAACGAACAAAAATGATGAAAATGGATAAAAATGAATCAAACATTTTTAAAAATGTATTTTAAGACTATTTACCAAGCCCAACAACTTTTTTATTCATATCTTTCATACAATCCTCAAAAAAATCGCGAAAATAGCCGTTTTTCGTGGCTCCAAAGTGGACTGGCCCCTTAATAACGAAACGGAACAAAATATTTCAGTCCCAACAGTACGGAGAAGGCTCAAGCAGGCTGGCTTGAGAGAGTGCAAGCCTACAACATAGAACATTTACGGAAGCAAAAGATCCGAGAACACCCAATAACGTCGAAGGAACACCTCAAAAAAGTGTTCAGTTAGTGTGCTCCATGCCCAAAAGGGCTGCAGCCGTAATTAAGGCCAACGAAATATTGGTTAAATAAAAAAATTCATCGTGGGAGAGGTGCAAATATTAAAATATCACCGTTAATATTATTTTTTAATAAAAAAAATCGAATGTTATAAAAATTCAATTATGCACCTTTCCTCTTTTTAATATTTTCATTAAAACATCTTCGCCTTAAAGTAACGGCACTAAACGAATGAGACAAATCGTCGACTATCAACCAAAAATAGCGATACAGAGTAATTTTGTAAAAAAAAAAATAAAAAAGTCAGTGACTTCAAGACAACAAAATTAAACTTTGTACTCCTTATACTAAATATTCCAAACCTCATAGTCTTCAAGTTACGCCGCACGATGCCGGCTTTTTGGAAACCTGCTGTATTTTTTTACGAAACAACGGTAACTGCGAAAAAAAATGCATTTTTTTAACCGAAACTAAAGCTAACGGTGTAATTTTCAAAAATCTTATCACTGAATGGTGAGATTACTATTTTTCAAAGTGCAGCACGCGGTTTTCCAAAGTGCGAAAATCGTGAAAAACCGACATGTTCAAAATGACGTACCGGATACAAAAATAATCAAAAAAATAAAACTAAAAAAGCAAAATGAAGCTGGCTCTGTCCGCTTCAAAACCGCGTTTGGTAAATTCGTTAATGATTTTTTTTTACTGAGATATTCGATTTTACGTCCGGATACAAAACTTACAGGGTGCCCAATACTTGTTAACAAGGCTCTATATATATAAATAATAAAATACCTTGGCTATGACCGAATGTTTTTAACGTTGATTATCTTATCCACCAATGCTTACCTTTTGAAAATTCGTTCTATTGGAATCTCGCATTGTGGAAGCCGCGGAGCCCGTTTCTGATAAAAATGACTAACTCTCCGGAAATCTGAAGAAATTGCGATACAGTACAAGTTGGTCGTCTTCCGACGGTTGCCCTGACAAATTCAAGAACCGCGTGTAAGAATATGTGAAAATTGCAACAGGTGTTTATGGTTTTCATACTTTGACAGGTGACGATGCCGCCTTGCAAAGTTTGCACTACCAAGTTTCGATATCACGTATTCTTTTGTGCGTGGAACAACCGATTGTTCATGTTTTTTTTCTTCGTCTTCTTTCCTCTAAACTCGTTTGAACATTGTTCAAGAGACGTTATTAAATTTTTCATTTACCATAATAATCCAATAAAGGATATCCATTCCGGTATTCGAATTAACCGCATTGCATCTTAAACTGCATATGAAAATTTGTTCGACTGCGAATCTCGTAAGTTAGGACGCGTTGGTGGGTCGTCAGCCGATGGCTCGTAAATGAGGATACTGCAACGTGCCCTTCGCGCGGTCGATACACAACGAATCCGAGCTATTTTGCATATTAGATAATGCAATTAGATGTTTGATGGGGCGAGAGCTCTCCAGCGTGACGTCCTGACCCTCGTGACTAGAGGAAATCATCCGTACAGTCATTTTTCCTCGATTATTTTCACACGCGTCCCCTTCGCCGTTTCCCTCGCCGGACAGGGCTGATAGACTCGGGTTTTCAAACGCTTCGAATCGAGTATTCCGGCACGATGTATAACAAAGGGGAGCGCGAGGTAATGGACGCTCAATTATGTCGCAACTAGCAGGAAAATTGACCGCAAAACGTTATCCAAATGGTGTAATTTTTCTTTAAAAAAATCGATAGCGTCACGTACAATGGGATTGCAACGTGGGCCTCGTGCGCGGGCAACTCAGGCGGCAATACACAATTCGCCGGGATCACCCCCGTACGTTCACGTTCTTCGCTACAAAAGATTGTCGAAAAAAAAAAAAAAAACATGAAAGCGCGGACGAACGAATATCGGTCGGTAAATTTAACGCGGTTTTACATGAAGCTCGTTGGCTTGTGGAGGCCCGAAAGCGAACGCGAAAAAATCGCATTCGCCGGTGCCCTCGTTTACGCCATACTCGCGATATTGTTCGCTATAGCGGTACTGGGGGTCGATTTGTACTACTGTTTCAGCGATTTTAACGTGCGTTCGTAAACAACGCGAGCTTTTTTCGTCGCCATTTCGATTGTTGTCGTTCGATCAAATTTTTTCGTCAGAAAATTGTTCCAGGCTGTGACGGAAAATCTTTGCGTCTCGATGTTGCTCGTGATGATTCTCATCAAATTTTCGAGCTTCATTATTTACCGTAATCACGTATTCGCCTTGATCGCGTACGCGGAGGAATACTTCTGGCAAAGAGAATTGGACGAGTACGGTACAAAAGTTGTTCAAGAATGCGATCGCATGGGTGTCGCGCTCATATACAGTTTTACAGTAATTGTACAAATGGGCGCATTGAATTACATGTATGCTCCGATTATCGGTAAGTTTCCTATTCGCAAGATATTTGTTCGAAATAAATAAGGCGCGTGGACGGGCTTTTCAAATTATACGTGACCAATTACCACGGCGGAACCATTTGTGCTAGAAACTGTGTGGGAAGAAACGAGTCGCTCTTTTCGTGATTCGAAAAAAGTTAAACCTCTTCGCGCCGTCGTCCTCGCTATTCACGTCACAATTGTATCAGCAAATGGCTATTTTCTCTCTTACTTTTAATGCTATTCATCAAGTACGTATATCTTGATATCCGTTTCATCTGTTATTGCCATATAGAAAATCGCGGTCGGAACGAAACCGACAGAGTCTTGCCGTTCAAGCTTTGGATTGATTTTCCTGTTACGACGACTCCTTATTACGAGATTGTTTACACGATTCAGGTACCGAGGTCGAAGCGGGCGTTAGCTAAAAAACCAAGAGATACGAAAAAACAGCTCCCAAGCGCATGTCGAAAGACGCACATAGTATATTATAGGCTTCCGTAGTCATTTCTTCGCGCAATCACATTTTAAGGTTGTGATGGGGTTAAGTCAACATGTTACGACCGAGCTGAATTTTTTCTGGACCTTTATAACCTCTTTGTTCATCATCCTGTGCAGTTTGAATACGATCCACCGTACCGTTTTTGAGAAAAAAGATCGGCAACCCGACTTATCTTGTGGGCTTATTACATTACGCTCACACGGAGCTGAAAAAATAGATACGATTGGACTAATTATCGGACTAACCCTTGGCACCGTGAAAATCGAGCACACAAAATATTAGACTGTGCAATCATGGCAACGTCCTAGACGGCACAAATGTTACCTATCTTATCGGTATCCGGTAATTATGTCCGGGAACCTCAAACTACTCGGTCAGGATAATTAACAACGAATATTATTGGTACTTATTCTTTTAATTAGTAATAATTTCTTGAAATTAATTTGATAACTACGTTCAGAAATTATACATTCCTAGACATATCTAGGCAAAGACAAAATAACGCGGATTTTTTTTCATACCTAATTTTTTTTTAGAATATCAGAAAATTATTAATTTTTTTTTTATTTCTTTGAGATTATAGACAGCTTCAGTACACACTCTTTCTTTCCAAAGGATTTTTTTTACTCGGGCCGATATTTACTTTTCACAGATCTTTGGGCCGATATTGAGGTTACGAACGGGGGGCGCAAATGTCTCTAACTTCGCGACACTTCTGCCAACCTGGGCATTAAGATATACCACGATTTACGACATTGCCGATTCGTTCGCGTTAATTGAGCGTGAAAAAGTTACAGAAAATAGTTATACAAAGTAATGAAAACACTTAATGTAATCACCGAATGCTTAAAAATGCATGTTTTTACAAATAGATGTAGAAACATAGTCCGAAAACGCACGTTTAATATGACGATTATTTGAAAGCTAAGAGTTGGCAACAGTCAATCGTACTTCCCCCTCGACGGCTAAACCCCATAACAACCTTAAGTATGAATTTTCAACCGATATTTACCTATTATCACTATGTTTGTCACAATGGCAATTATTCGTTACATACCGATTTCGATGTCATTCGATAACCCACAATCACGAAACCATTTGTTCCAAGTTAACATATTTTTAACAAGTCTCGAACAAAGTTATTTGTCCACTCTTCGTATGAAGTTTCCGTAAAAAAGTTTACGGTCGGACAGGGGGCAGACGCACATCACTTGGAAGCTCTATACGCAAATGGGCCTGAAAAATATGGTAAATGGGACGTTAGTTTGATTTTGAAAGGCCTGTCCGTAAAGACATCCGACTCATTATTAGCAGGGATAGGGGCTGATTAAAATCCGATATTTCTCTGTATATTAAAACGAGATACTTGGCCGAAGCATCTACGGGCAACGTATTATGCACGTGTAGGTTTGAAAGTTGCGTGGTATGAAGTTGCGAGAGACGGGCGCACGGGCGAACAAACGAAGATGATGAAATTACGAGGCCCCCTCCTCATTTGACTACGGAAGCCTAAGAAAAGGCGGAAGCTGCAGTCGATGGGAAGAGCGTACTCATGGAATTTATTTTTCATTCGCGTAGTCACTGTCGACGGTGCACACGGGAATCTGTACCTTCTGCTTCGACAACTTTGTGTGCTGCTTCAACATCCATGTCGCTGGCCAGTTGAAAATTCTCGCTCACAGGTTCGAGGTCGTTGCCGATCCATACGTCGAGAGCTTGCGCGAAAAGCTTGATTCTCGCAAGCTCGCGAGATCGACGCGCAGCTCATTTACCTGTTGTCTGTCCGATCATCTCAAACTCATCGAGTACGTTAAACTTATGGAGCGAGTTTTTACATGGATTATACTCGGACAATTGCTGCTCTCGAGCACCTTTATTTGTGTCGGTGTATTTCAATTCTTGGTACCTACGTTTTATCTTACTTTGACTCGCGAGGGAAATTTAATCGACCGAGCGAGTTGACGAATTTTCAACAAATCTACCGTACCCTCGCAGAATGCAAAAACCATGTTCAAAAAGTTCATCTTCGTACCACATTTTATCGGGAGCATAACCCAACTCTTTCTCTACTCGTGGACGTGCAACGACATTACTTATCAGAGCGAAAGGATATCCCAGTGCGCTTATAACATGAAATGGTATTTGTTGCCTCACGATGAGAATGGAAAAATCATAAAACAGGGTATCGTGTTGACAATGTCGAGGCTTCGGCATCCCTGTGTTCTAACAGCGGGCAAATTTACACCCGTTTCTCTACAAACTTTCAAAAATGTTCGTACTCGTACAGGCAGTCTCATCGTACTTTCGACCTTTTCCAATTGCGACAAAACATTCATCGACGCTCCGATATTCGCAGATATTCAGTACAGCCGCCTCCTACTTGACGATACTGCAACAGATGAGCGAGGAAATCGAGTGACTCGATTCGCCAAAATATTTCTTGAAACTTCGCATTATTTTATTCCCCGGAAGCCAGCAGACCAAGGAAGAAAAAACATATACGCTCGCACCTTGTACCAATGATTTTGCGCGTCGACGTACAATCGCGGCCTCCCTGAAACAAAAAAACATTTATGACAAACGAATAAGAGTTTTCCTTCCCGATACCTACAGTTGGACAAGTTCACCAATTGGTTGTCCCGTATTTTTCCCAAAAATGATAATAAAAGTCTTGGCCAAATAATGAACGAATCGTCTCGTAGTTGCCGATTTATTTTCTTTCTCAAGCATTCCTCTCCTGCTCCTACATTTTTTCTTGTTTATCTTCTTCTCGTGCAACATAGCACATTCTTGAAAATTGAATAGATACAACCACGATGAATCTTGGCGACGCTCTTGTCGCAAAAACCGTTTAGGGTTTTCGGGATTGTGCGACACCTAACGGTGCTGAGTATTCACAGGTAAGAAATGTTCTTCAAAAACTTACAGAGACTTGCATTTACAGTAACTTTATTTAAAGAATAATCCCGACGTTTAAGATGCGCGTATTGAAATGTATTCGATCGAGTCTTGTAAGATGACGAATGCCCGAGGGAGGGGTGTCCGTCGATCACTCAAAAGTGAAGGCGCCGCAAACGTTTTCTCGCGCACTCGCCGATGCGGGGAAAGACGACGACGCTTGAATGAGGGAGTCGGTGCTGTTCGCCCAATCGATATTTTACAAATCTGAGCTATTTTGCATATTATAAAATATAATAGGATGTTCAAGTCGGACGGGAGGTTTGCACCGTCACGCACCCTCGTGCTTCGATAGAATCATTGCGATAGCACTATTACGCGATTTTCCGCGACAATTGACGCAGGCGTCCCCTTCCGCGCGTGTGCACGGCGATTCGAACCGCGATGGACTCGGCAAAATAGGCTTTAAATCGTTTTAAATCGAGTACTCCGATGCGGTGTGTAACGAAGGGGCGCACCGAGGCTCTCGAGATAACAAGAGGTCAATTATGGAAACGAGCGCGGGGGCATTGAGCGTTCCGCATCGTGGCCGGAAACGCGACGTTTGGTAAACGCTGCAATTTTCCCATGACAAAATCGATACAGTGTACAGTGGGGATTACAATCTGATTTCGTGTGGGTAACGCAGACAGGATTTCACGATCCACACCGCGGGATCATCGACGTCGCCGCTGCCACCGGTATTTTCTATAGAACTCTGTCGAGAAAAAAAAATGCCAGCTCGAAAGAACAAATATCGGTCGGTAAACTTGACACGGTTCTACATGAAGTTGGTTGGTTTGTGGCGACCCGAGAACGAACGTGAAAGGATCATTTTCAAGTGTGCACTTACTTACGCGATACTCGGCATATTGTTCGCTATAGGGGTCATAGGAGTCGATCTTTGCCACTGTTATCACGACTTTCAAGTGCGTTCCTAAATAATCAAGGAGTTGATTTTTCTTATAGAATTGTATGTGCGAGTTGTAAGATAGGATGTACATTGTTGATGCGGCAATTGTTCGTCGGAAGACTGTTGCAGGCTGTGATGGACAATCTGTGCCCTTCGATACTGCTCGTCATGATTCTTGTTAAATTTTCCAACTTCATCGTTCATCGCGATGTCGTGTTCGAGTTGATCTCTTACGCGGAGAAAAACTTTTGGCAGACCGAGTACGACGAGTACGATGCAAATATTGCCGAAGAATGCGATCGCAAGGGTGTCGTGGTCATTTGTACTTTTACGATATTGGTGCAAATGGGCACGTTGAATTACATCTACGTTCCACTTATCGGTGAGTTTGGTACTCGTGAAAATAAGGTGAAAGTACGGAGACCCGAGCTAATCCCGCGCCTATTACGACCTTGTCGTGTGCCAACGCGTTGTACGAAACGAGTATAGTTTCATCCGCGGTTCTAACCACGTGTTACTTTGTCACACAGAAAATCGCGGACGAAACGAAACCGAGAGACTCCTGCCGTTCAAGCTCTGGATTGATCTGCCGCTAACGACAAGCCCCTATTACGAGATAACTTACACGATCCAGGTACGGATAAAGCGCACAACGGAATAAAGAAAGTAGCGAAAGGGGGAGCTCACGTCGAATTTATCTTTACTACTCGAGCAGTCCCTGTCAACGTTGTACTCGGGACTCTGTACCTTTTGCTTCGACAATTTTCTCTACTGTTTCAACATTCACGTCGCTGGTCAGCTGAAAATTCTCGCCCACAAGTTCGAGACAATGAGCGATCGTTGCGTCGAGGGCGTCGACGAAAAGAGGAATTCTCTGGAAGCCACGAGATCGGCGCGCGACCTACTGCCCAGATGCGTTCGCGATCATCTCAAGCTCATCGAGTACGTCGATCGGATGGAGCAAGCCTTCACCTGGATGCTCTTTGGGCAAATGCTTCTCTCGAGCATGGTCATTTGTATCGGTGTATTTCAATTCTTGGTATGTTTTTTGCCGTCCGCAATCCGTGCTGAGTTTTCCGCAAGAATCCAATTGGATTCCCATCCTTGTCTCCCTACTTTCCAATAGAATGTTCCAACGGGTCATCGCCTTTTATCCCTTGACTGAGACGTCACATTCGTAAATTCCAGTGTAATCAAGATTTCCCATTCGAATCCAATTTGAATCCCAGTTTTTTAATTTGTTTTTGATTGCCGCATTATCGAAATGTGGCAATCTACTTTGCGATTCAAAATATTGAGATATATAAGGAGTACAACTTTGCAGTGACCGTTTTTTTCAAAAGTTTAAGGCTTTATTATAAAAAAGTGGCTACATATTTTTTAATCAAAGTACTGCCCGTCGCTAGCTACGACCTCGGCCCATCTTTCAGGTAGCATTCGAATCCCGCGTCGATAAAAGTCTTGGTCCTTGGAGGCAATCCAGGAATCGACCGAATTTTTTACTTCTTCGTAAGTACCGAAGTGCTGGTCAGCCAAATCGTGTGCCATTGACCGGAACAAGTGATAGTTGGAAGGGGCAATGTCTGGAGAGTACGGCGGGTGGGATAAAACCTCCCATTTCAGCGTTTCCAAGTACTTTTTCACGACATTTGCAACATGGGGTCGGGCATTGTCATGCTGCAGTATCACCTTGTCATGTCTTTCGTTGAATTGTGGCCGTTTCTCTTTGAGTGCCTTACTCAAGCGCATCAACTGACGTCGGTAGAGTTCCCCTGTGATGGTTTCGGATGGTTTGAGCAGCTCATAGTACACAACGCCCAGCTGTCAGCCCGTCGTCAAAAACTTTCTGCCTTCCGCCACCATGCTTGTTCTCGACCTCAAAATCTCCACTTTTGAAGCGTTGAAACCACCGCCGACACGTTTTCTCACTAATAGAATCCTCCCCGTAAGCATCTACAAGCAAACGGTGGGCCTCAGCCGCAGATTTCTTGATGTTGAAGAAGTAAATCATAACCTCCCGCAAATGCTGAGAATTCGGTTCGTAGGTTGCCATGTTTGAGTGCCTATAACTTTATAACGCATACACGTATCCGTTAGCTTTTTTAAATTGTTTCCATTGGCAGAGCCTCTAGTTTAAAATGCCACTTTTTTATTGAGCTAGGGCCACTACTTCGGCCGCAGTGGCTCTCTAAGTAAAACGGTCACTGCAAAGTTGTACTCCTAATACAAAATGAGTGGATCTCAAAAAAGTACAATTGGCTTAACAATCGATTGAAATAACATCACCGAATAGCACTGTAATTATCGTTTTCTTTACTCTACTGCACTTTGAGATGCACCACAACCCGCGTACACACTTCCGAAGCGTGTAGGTTATGTTTCAACACGCAGAGTTTTTTCTCGTAACTTTTCACATATTTTCGATTCGAACGTGGTGAGAATTATCACAGGGCGTTCATCGGCGTTCATAGTGCAGAATCCAATTGGATACCAACGAGGACTTTCTCGTGCGGTGTCCATGAGAGATCCTCATACAGATGCGTGTGTCCATCTTGGGATCCCCCTGACGAATTTGCGCATGGGTTCGCGAAAGATTTTTTTTCGTTCTTTTTCGGGAAATCCAACAAATATTGACTAAAAAATTCGCACGCGACGTCAATCGAGAAATAGCGTCGAATCCATTTGGATTTCAACGTCGACTCTCTCCGTGCATTATTCGAATAGTCTTATTGTCAATACCATCACAATTTCCCGTTTTTACACGTATATTTTGGTGAAAAATAATTTCAAGGTCGTGATATCATAAGTCGTTGCATTCGTCTGAATATTAGCTACAACGTCTTCGTAAAAAAAACATGTTCCCATTTGAAAAACCATTGATGCCCATAAGAACGCAAAAACTATGACCTTGAGAAAAATGAATTTTTCACCACTGTATCAGCCCCTCGAAATCAGTCAAATTTCCTCCTGAGATTTTTTCGTCACCCTAAGGGCAACGGAGATACTTGGGGTGGTCACGCTAAATGGTCCACCCTGTATACAGCCGGGTCAAGAAAGAATTCGTACACTCAGTTATTTTCCGATCACTTTGTAAGGACGAGTGATGCACATTCAAAAATTGTTTTGTTCAATAGGCCACTTGGTACAGGGATCACCTGCAAACGAAGAATTTTTTTATTAGACGTGATACAAGAGTAATGTAAAAAATACAAGAATTTAAGACCAAAAAAAGTATATGCGCACTTACCATTACAGTGAAAATCTACATAATTTCAGTTGTACATTGTAACTAATATTTTGTGTGCATCCCTTTAGGTTCAAGTGTCGCCCTTAGTCTTCCAGGCATCGATTCCACCAGCATCTGAGTTGTTTTCTTTGGTATTTTCTCTCTATTCTTCCAAAATGTCTCGTTGTAGATCAGATTTGTTGGATATTTTTCTATTTCTTACTTCCACATCCATCAAGTGCCATACATTTTTCATAAGATTAATATCCGAAGATTGTGTTGGTGTAATTGATTGTTTCGGAACATTGTACAACAGCCATTCTCTCGTTTTCATGGCTGTATGTTGCAGGTCGTTGTCTTGTTGAAACTAATAACTTCCGCTCAGGTCCATATTGAGAGCACTTGCCTCCAAATTATCACGCAGCACTACACTTCTGGGAATTCATTATCCCATCTATAAATGCAAGATTTCCAATACCATTGTACCGAATACGGCCCCAAATCATTACGCCTCCGTCGTCACGCTTTGGACGCTTTGGACACGCTTTTGTTAAAGCTCACAATCGGTATTGGGTTTGCGCCAGACGAATCTCTTCCCATCTGACCGAATAATGTTGAAGATCGATTTATCACAGAAGATGACACGTTTCCAAAATTCTATGGGTTTATTTACGTAGGTTTTAGCGAAACCTAAACGTCTTTCTCTGTTCCTATTATTAATGTATAGTCTCTTTCTCGCAGTTCTGCCGTATATTTTGGCAGAATGCAAAACGTTTCGTACGGTTTGGGGACACGGGATCTTTCCTGATGTAGACGCGACATCATTGCATAAACTTTGAGCACTTGAAAATGGATTTTTCGTAGCCTCTTGAATTATACGTGTACGCTCTCTAACTGTGAGTATCCTCGGCCGACCTGATCGTGGCTTATTTTCTGTAGTTTTTGTTGTCACGTACTTCCGAAGAAAAAGTTAGGCAATCCCACACTGATACGGGTATTTCGCTTTTTTTTGCTGTAATTTCCGTCAAGTGTTGGAAGATGTATCAACGGCATACAAGAAGACAAGGCCACTGTGTAAACAAATACTTGTTTACATTTTAGACAGAGTCCCGATTATGCGGGAGTGTGTATCACGGTTTATCCGTGAAATTATAAGTGTACGAATACTTTTTTTTTATCTCCAATTCTTATATTTTTTGCACTACTCTTTTATTACGCCTGATAAAAGAATTCTTCATTCTCAGATTATCTCTGTACCCTTGGTGGACTATTGAACAAAATAGCTTTTTAGTCCAGTAAAAGAGACGAAAACCCAGCACTTTTTAGCGTAGAATATCAATTTTGGACTGAAGGTAGATAGTTGCATAAAGTGAAAGTAACTACAATAAAATGTTGCCCCTCAACGTGCCCCAATCCTAAGAAATAGGGGTTGAAAACTTAAAAATCGCCGTATCTCGATAATTAATAGCCCGATCAAAAAAGGTTTCGAACAATAGTTGTTTGGAATAATAAAATTCGTATAAAGTTATCTTACGTTCAGCCCCCTATCTTTGAAAATAGCGGCACAAAAATGATTCGAAAATTCGGGGTTGATGCGTGTGCGAGCGGAGTAGACATACCGCTGCGTCCTTGTCTCGGTCAGTGGTGCTCTCGCGTTTTTGTGCCGCTATTTTCAAGGATAAGGGACGTCAGATAACTTTATACGTATTTTATTATTCCAAACAACTTTTGTTTGAAATATTTTTTGATCGGGCTATTTATTATCGAGATACGGCGATTTTTAAGTTTTCAACCTTCATTTCTTAGGGTTGGGGCGAGTTGAGGGCCAACATTTTTTGGGGTTACTTTCAGTATGCAACCATCTACCTTCAGTCAAACATTCATATTCGACGCTAAAAAGTGCTAGGTTTTCGTCTCTACTATTTGTTTGTGTATGCCTATGAAGTTATTGCGAAAAAACGAACTGCACGAAGACTTTTTTGACCCAAAATCAATATACCTAGTTATAAGCGACGAAGAAAATGGTCCCTCTCACCGCCTCCATCGTACGCACGCGTGCAGACTCGTTGCTTTGGAATTTTCACAAAAAATTCTCAACAGACTCTCCGCAATAAAACAAGTACAACATTTGTTTTATTACGCTCGCAGAATGCCACTACTTGGTTCAAAAAGTTCATCCACGTACCGTTTTTTATCGGAAGCATATCGCAACTCTTTCTCTACTCGTGGACGTGCAACGACGTAACGCATGAGAGCGAAATGATATCCCGGTGTGTCTACAATATGAAATGGTATTTGTTGCCTTACGATGAAAACGGAAAAATGATAAAACAAGGTATCTTGATGATCATGTGGAGACTTCGAAAACCATGCGTTCTCACTGGCGGCAAATTTGCCCCCATTTCCTTGGAAACTTTTAAGAATGTTCGTATTTCTCGAATAGCCTCGTACGTTTGTAACGTGTGCCCCCCTCCCCGAATCTCTTCCTTGCCTCGTTAATGACGCCAACTTACGATCTTGCAGCTCGTTAGTACGGCCGTCTCTTATCTGACGATATTACAACAGATGAACGACAAGATCGTCTGAACCATCGCCAAGTCTGCAAATTATTTCTACACCCTCGCGATTATTTTTTTTATCGCTGTATCCCTGCTACCTTTTTTTTCCGCCAACGCATGCAAACGATCGTTCAATTAAATAATTCCTCTTGTTTCGGCCATTATCGAATAGCATCTTAAACGCGCGCCAATCCGTCTCACACAGGGATCGAACAATTGGAGCGTGTCTCCGAAAGGCGTCGCGACAAAATCACAATGGAAAAGAATGAAAGCGAAACGGTACAGAGACCGTTCCGATCGTGTGACGAATCGACGACTGTCATCGCACTTGGCAAAAGTTTTTCTTTTCGTTCGATAGAAAGAATTTAGCTTCGTGTGACGGACGTTCGGTAGGGGGTACGTTCGATCGATCCAGGGGTATGTCAGGTTTGATGCTCGAAACGTATCATCACGAGGCAAAGTATCACAATGATCGCGCGGGGCATTTTGCTCCGGGTGGCCGCGGCCCGACGGAACACGGACATCCTCCCGTCACGATCGCACGAGTATCACCCCACGATATGGCGTCGGTCTCGAAGAAGCAACTCTCCATCAAACTGACGGGCTTTTTCTTGCGATTCGTCGGTTTTTGGTTATCAACCAATTCGAGGCAAAAATTGTTCCTCGATATCGCACTGACGTACACCGTTGCAGCCGTTCTAGTTGGTGCTGGTATCGTAACGATGGATTTGTATTACTCGATGGATGATTTTTACGTGAGTGAGCCTGGATTTTTTAACGCCGCGAGCTTTGAATTTACCTCTTTTGACTCGACGAACGAGAAATTACTTTACCACCGAAGCACAGAAATTTGCATACGCCCTTGCGAACGTCATGACCGTCCTCGCGGTACTCTTCAAGCTTTTCGTGTTCACGATCGAGCGTGAAAAATTGCTCGATCTTGTCAGATACAGTGAGGAGAAATTTTGGAACGTCGAGTACGACGAGATCGAGGCAAAGATCCTCGAGGATTGTGAAAACAAGTGCGTTGTCTTTGTTTTTACGTTCACCGCATTTGCCCAAAGCACCGTTTGCAGCTACACCATAACGCCCATAATCGGTAAGTCCTTTGAATTATTGGATAAAGTTCCGAAAAGCCCATACCTGCTTTTTCCTTTAAATTTTGTATACTTATGTATTTTGACCCGCTGAACACAAATATGATCATTAAAATTGGCGCTAATTTAATTTTCAAGATAAAAACGGTTTTTTGTAGTTTTTTATTTTATTTTAACAAATGTTGATCGTAGAGGAAAATGTGTTGTACGAAAGTTGTAGCCCATCAAAAGACTGATAATTTATGTTCTATACAAATTTTATCTTGAATCATTATTTTCCAAGAAAATGGGATAATACTCCAATAAGTATATTTTGCTAAACTCCATTAGTTTCGATATTATCTACTCACGCACTTTCCTGCATATGAGCCCAAATAAACCCAAATTAAACAAACACAAACAGCAATCAAAACAAATCCAAACGAACTCGGGCATGTTGAATCGTGGGGTGTGTAGTTCACTGGGGTGGGCGCAGGGCACCTCGGATGGGTGCGTCGAATTGTGGGGTTCGTAGAACACTGGGGTGGGTTTGTTGGGCACCTTGGATAACCTCGAAACTAATAGCTTTAAGCAAAAAATACTGCTTGGAGTATTATCCCATTTTCTTGGAAAATAATTATTTGATAAAAAATTTGTATGGAAGATAAATTATCAGTCTTTTGATGGGCTACAACTTTCGTAGAAGACATTTTTCTCTACGATCATCATTTGTTAAAATAAAATAAAACTACAAAAAACGTTTTTTTTTAGTTATCTTGAAAATCTAATTTGCGCCAATTTCAATGATCATATTCGTGTTCAGCGAGTCAAGTTAGATAAGTATACAAAATTTCGAAGAAAAAAGCGCTATGGGCTTTTCGGAACTACACCCGAATTATTATTTTTTTTTCTACAATGATACGCTAACGAAAATTTATTCTCGTCGCACACGCTTCAAACGAATACTTCCATTTCTGACTAAATTCGCGTCCGATAGATCGAAACGTTTTTCCGATATTTCGACAATTTTCTTCCTCCGCAAAATGATTATTTGCATCTAGTATATGTGTATCTACACGTTGCCAGAGAACATTGGTAAAAACGAGACGGACAGAGTTATTCCCTTCAACATCTGGCTCGATCTGCCCGTTACGTCGACACCGTACTTTGAAATTCTCTTCTTAGTAGAGGTATCGATGAATCAAGATACCTAGTCGTGTTTCGTGCCATCAGCGACCTCAATGTTATTCACATTTACAAATATACGCTACTTGGCATTGAAAGAACAAATCCATAGCTATAAAATGAAAAACGAAAAACAACGATATAAACTAATTGTGAACTAATTTCCTGGAAACGGCCTGTACTCGAGATACTATCGCTGTATCACATTGGCGTTCTCTACTTCTGTTTCGACAATCTTCTCTGCATTCTCAACGTCCACGTATACGGACAATTTCGCATTCTCTGTCATCGGCTGAAGGGTGTATGCAACGTGAGAAGCGAGGAGCAGGACGCGTCGAACCGAGCCGAGAAAGCCGACCTTGACGGAAGAAGCGTTCGCGACGCTTGCGATGCAATGAAAAAACTTGGCGAGTGCATCAGACGGCACGAATCCCTCATAGAATTTATCGATAAGATCGAAGCCGTTTACAGATTGACGATACTCGCTCAAGTCCTCATATCCAGTGCGCTCATTTGTCTCGTCAGTTATCAAGCTTTCCTGGTTGGTACTCAAACTTACTCCTCGTACGATAAACCTCGTTCACCGGGAAAATGCGCGTTTTTGCGTAAACTGCGTTGATCGGTGTGCAGGCGGGCGGACCCTTTCTCCGCAGGGTTATCTTCGTTGCACACAGTGCCGGTACTTTTACTCAACTCTTCATGTTCACACTTACCTGTCACGATCTGTACGAGGGTAGTCTACGGGTCGCGGACGCGGTTTACGAGTCAGAGTGGTACTTACTCAGGTCGAACGACGCATCCACGAGGAACCTGCAAAAGAATCTCATAATGATAATAATGAGAGCGCAACGACCCTGTCGTCTCACCGCATTTGGATTCTTCCCAATAACATTGGACACTTTTATGAAGGTCGCTTGGGCTTTCCTTTTATTTATTGTTCCCTACGTCCCACTCCCTCGTTCTCCGTATTACATGAATTCACTTGCAGATTAACAGTACAGCGGTTTCGTATCTGACCCTCCTCCGACAGCGGGCCGCGTAAGGAGGCACGGGGGGATGCTCGCGATTGCGACGCAAAAGAAAAATACCTCTGCGAAATTTTGCCGCGTCGATCCGAGACACGATGAGTCGTATCTTCGAACGTCTTGTCGTTTAAACGGCAAAATTAAATGACATTAAAAAAAATATGAAGTTGATTTGTTTTTTCGTTGCTTCGCAGATTCGGTCACCCAACACTTTACCGAGCACAGATAGATTCGATACTTTGATGTACAATGAAAAAAATATACAATTCAGTGGGAATTATAGGGCTCCTTTTGCAAATACATCGGGACAAGAATAGCCGGTTGACCCTTGTTTTGCATTTTCTCGGTCTAGGGCATATCGAAGCAACGGGTGCGGTGAAACAAGGTGGGAAACGAAGAAAACGTAAGGAAAAGGTGAGTTACCGGATATCTTGCGGCTATTTCCGAACGAACGGTATTTGCGCGTTCCTTTTTGCTTTCCGACTGCATCGCAGTTCCGGAGATGTCAAGCGCCGGTGACACGAGTAGTCTCGGTAAAAAAAGTTTCCTCGGACATTATCCGTCAGTAGCGATGACGTTCGCGTGTCCCACGGAGAGATGACGCCGAATAAACGACACGCGATCAGACCCTCCCGTGATATCATTGTCCGATTTCATCCTCGCGATCAGAATCAAAGGGGCTTATTTGCCGTTAAGTTTGCCGCTTCTTATAAGTGGAATCATAGGTGATGGTAAAATTACCCATCTTTTTGGCCTCGGTGATATATCGCGACTTTCTCATTAATTCGGTACAAACGATTAATCCTGGTGGACGGCTCAGGAACAACGGAGATGCGAAACATTCGCGGTTAAATGCGCACCACCGTGCCTCGTAAAGGAAAATAATGCAGCTGTATTATGAAACGAGCTATTCGATATACATCGAACAGTTTCGTCCAAACAGTGCGATGTATCGAACTTTGCCGCCAAGTGCGATATCATTTAACAAATTGTCACTCTATCATTTATATTTTATTACATCGAACACCATTCGCACTGTCACTTCGCGTCGAGCTTCATAAATTTACCACCGCTACCAGGATAATTCATTATACGCGACAATTGAAAGTTGCACGATAGATGCGTTTGGCTCGGTGCGGCTTCAGTGCGAGCGAGACAAACGCTTGTACGAGCAACTTTCGTTGCAGCATGGATTTTTAACGAGACAATCATCCGCGATCGGTGTGTTCGACAATTTCAGCAGTCTCGCACCCCGCTCTTCTTTTGAAGAAGAAAATACGCGTTATTGTTCGCGAGGGGAAATAAAAGAGGGTGGTAAAAATCGAACGAGGTCCCTTGGTCGTAGAAAAGTTTTTTGTCGCGCGCGAGACGTCTCTATAGCGCCGCGTCAATTCGCACGACGACGCAACTCGATTTCTAGCTATTACCGGCTATTACCCGTAATCGTCGGGTGTCACACGGACGTGTGACGTAGCGAAAACGCGCGACAGTCGCCGGATCGGTGAGCCGCCGTCATGGCAACTTCCGATTTCAGCGATACTCCGGCGATAAGATCGACGCGCTTCTTCATGAAGTTTGCCGGTTTCTGGATCTGGAAGGATCGACGCGAGAAAATCATGATGGATCTCTTGACGGGCTACACCCTCCTCGCTATTTTTTTCGGTTGGGGCATAACGGGATCGGATTTGTGGTTTTCCCGAAACAATTTCTACGTGAGTCGACAAACACGCTCTACGAGCTCGAACAACGCGTGTATGAAAAAGTTTGAAAGATGCGGCTTGAGTGCGAGCAACGATGGATCAGCGTGTACATCTTTCGAACGAAACGAAAGCTCTTGTTGCGACTTTTTTTCTCACACCTTTTCGTTTCAATGGAAGATCTTTTGTCAAAGATTTATATTGTAGATCGCGCTAAATGAATATCTTAAAAAATGGTTCAAATTAAAACAATTGAGAAAAATTAATTTTTTCAATGGAGACGAAGGACGAAAAATTAAACCTCGTCGATTAGCGATACATTGGAAAGCCTCCCCCCCCCCCCCCGTTTCGCATATTAACTATACTCGGAGATTGATCGATATTCCGATAAAATTGCGCGCTCGGATTTCAGCAAGCCGCCTACGCAGCCTGTAACGCAATGACGGTCCTCGTTATTGTGGTCAAGCTGAGTGTCTTCTCTGTACGACGCGTTGCCTTCATGAATCTCATCAAATTTTGCCAGGAAAACTTTTGGAGAGGAAATTACGAGCCTTACGAGGAGAGAATATTGCGAGAGTGCGAGAGTCGATGCATTTTATTCGTCGGAATGTTTACCTTCTTCGCCCAATGCACGGTATTCACTTACGCGCTGCATCCCATACTCGGTGAGCTGACGCGTGCTTTTTTTTACACTTAGCCCTCTATCGCAATGGCGAAGCTAGTCTTTCGAGAATTATTTCCGATCTGTGTGTTCGCTTTGCAGAAAGTATGGGCAAAAACGAAACCGACAGGATACTTCCGTTCACCATTTGGCTAGACTTTCCAATAACCTCTACACCCTATTACGAAATTATGTTTTCCATCGAAGTATATACGTTTTTATTTGATCATTTTCACCTGAAGAAACAAAATTCGTTTGCTTCGAAGTAGAAATATTTGGCCGAAATCGCTTCGACCGAATGCCCGCGAGCAACTCGCGTCCGAACGGCGCTAAACTCGCTACACGCGGAACGAATCTTTATCGAGCGACTCTTTCCTTTCAGACGCTTTCCTTGATTCACTCGGGCATTTGTTACTTCTGCTTCGATAATTTTTTGTGCCTGATGATGGTACACGCAGCCGGACAATTTCGAATGTTGCAACGGAGACTGGAGCTCGTCTGCTCTCGCCTCGACGGTAAAGAATCTTACGACGACAGAGGAGGAGGAGGAGGAGGAGGAGGAGGAAGATTCGAGGGCGAAAAGTTTGCCGAATCGCCCAATCGCTACTGGCAGTTTGAGAATTGTATACGTCGGCATCAAACACTCATCAGTTTCACGAAAATGGTCGAGGATATGTACACATTCGTCATACTCGGTCAGGTCGTAATATTCAGCCTTCTCATATGCCTCGTCGGTTATCAGGCGGTACTGGTGAGTCTTGAGCGGACCGCAGCGGCAACAAAAAGCGTTGCGATCTCGTGTCGAGAGTCTAAAATAATGGAATTTCTTTCGAGGCCGAAGGAAATCTCTCGAGAAGAATGATTTTCGTGGTACACAGTGGCGGTACGTTCACGCAGTTGTTCATGTTCACTCTGACGTGCGATGACTTGATGCGAGAGAGCGAAGCCGTAGCGGAGGCGGCCTATCGAGCCCGTTGGTACTGCTCTCGGGCCGATTCTTCTCGCAGGATACTCACCAAGGATCTCATGTTCGTTATAACGAGAGCGCGACGGCCCTGTTGCCTCACAGCCGGAGGATTCTTCGCTGTCTCTTTGGAAACGTTCAGAGCCGTGAGATTTTGCACCGTTGGCCGTTGTACAGAGGAGGATTCGCTTTCGGCGCATTTATCCTCGATCGAGTCTTTGTATCGCAGATACTGAGCACGGCCATGTCCTATCTGACGCTTCTGAGGAACGGTCAACAGAGCGGTTCACACTGAAGAAGAAACGAGACACGTCGCGACACCTCAGGCGGAAAAGACGATCGCAAGTCTCGTCAAGGCCGCACGCAGACGCACTATCCCGTTATAAATATGTTGTACGATAAGAGAACGAAATAAAGCATCGTTGGCCCCCGCCGAGACGTTTGCGCGATTTTTTACCCCGCACTCGGCGATGCGGCGTCTAAAAGGTCGTGCTCGCGCGATCGCTCCTCCCGAATTGGTGGCTCGTTGGCGCGGTTATCGTGCGCGAGAAGGCCACTTTTCTCGCGCGCTATCGCGCAACCAGCGCATCGCCAAACACCCCTACCCGTTCCCGTTGCAAATACCTTTCCTCAAAGAAGCCTCGAATTACACCTTGCGATACGTTTTACCCTCTTATTATCGTCGCGACGAAAAGTCCCTTCCAATCTGCGAACGAAAAAAAAATGTCATCCCACGGAGTCTTTTGTCATGACAAACGATATACGCGGTTGGGTATAAAAATTATTGAGGTAAGATGAAAGAACGGAAGCGATTCGGTTCGATACGACAAAGGAAGAGCAAGATAAAATATATCGGTGTCGTCGATCGCGGCACGATTATTTCACCCTTGTGGAGTTTTCAGGCACGTGCACGTTGAGTGTCTCTGGTCGGCGTGAGCGACGAATACTAGCACTGTTTCAGCTATGGAATCAAAGAGCGTGGAAAATCACCCCGCGATCAAAATGACGCGTTTTTTCATGAAAGCCGTTGGCATGTGGTACGTCGAGAAATTACGCGACAAAATAATATCGAATATCGTTCTCGTCTACACGATACTGACCATGCTGTTCTCTCTGGTCATCACGGGAGCAGATTTTTACTACTCTTTGGGTGATTTGCACGTACGTATAAAGACTGCCAAAAGCGTGTATGCCGATAAATCTGTAGATCGTGAGAATCGTATCGATCGGCCGTTATTGTCGTCAGGCGGTAACTTACAACGCGCCTTGCTTGATAACCGTCATGATGGAACTTTTCAAGCTTCTCGTATTCGTGTACAATCGCCAGAGAGTCATGGAGCTCAACGCATTTACGGAAAATACTTTTTGGAAGACAAAATACGAATGCGGGGATCTCTCGATCTTGAAGAACTGCAACGTTCAGACGATCCGAACGAACATTCTACTCGCGATCAACATGCAAGTGATAGCGTGGCATTACTTGAGCATTGCGATGTTTGGTGAGTTAAATTCAACGGTAAATATTCCACCATCCTGGATTCACTCGCGACTAAAAACGCCCTCAAAATCGTATGCATATATTGGCAAGGGCACGTGTCTTCGCATAATAATTTTTTCCATCTCGTCTCTCGTCGCGCCAAATACGCTTGCTTCCGGATGAAAATTAATCATCGTATGTATATAAGCCACGAGAGCTTCTAAAAATTTCACCCGTCACCGTACGCATTTGCCTTTTGTCCCTCTCGATCGGCTTTCCACATTTTCCGGCGATTCCGTACGTTCGCGCCCGCAGAATCTCTGGGTAAAGACGATTCCGAGAGAGTATTACCGTTCCGAATGTGGTTCGATCTGCCGTTTACCGAAACTCCGTATTACGAGATTACCTTCACTCTTCAGGTAGGCACGGCTGGCTCCTTTTTCGAAAAGCTCGCGGAAGCGAAAGATTTTTATTTTCCTTGTCCTACGACGTTCAGGCAGCGGGTACCTTGAGCGTGTCCATCTGTACGATGACATTCGCCTCATTTCTCTTCACCGTGTGCATCTACGCGACCGGGCAATTCAAGATATTGCAGCGTCGAGTGGAAACTTGTTGCGAGGAGTATGTGAAAATTGAGAGGACGGATTGCAACGATCGTGCGAAAAATCGGGCTCCCCGTGTCACCTACGGCAATCTAACCAAATGTATAAAGCAACATCAGCTGCTCATCAATTACGTCGATCGGGTCGAGAGCTTGTACTGTTACATCATGATGGGTGCAGCTTTGGGAGCTGTTCTGCAAATATGCTTCTCGGGATTCCAAATTCTCCTCGTAAGTTTACATCCGTTCAATAGCTCACCGCGCAAGAAAATCGAATTTCTTTTCATTCCTTGTCTCATTTTTCGAGGGAGCCGACAAATCTTACATGCGCACCGCCCTGAGCATCGAGTTTTTCTGGGGTGCCATTATCGTCTTGTATTTATTTTCATGGGCGTGTCATGAGATAGCTCAAGAGAGTATGGCGGTCGCCGAGGCGACTTACAGAGGATCTTGGTACGCTTTGCCGTACAAAAATAAGTGGGGAAAGGCGTATAGGAGCGCGAGTCAGTTGATGATCGTCCGAGCGCGGAGACCCTGCGTCCTCACAGTTGGCAAATTCACTCCAATGTCACTGGAGACCTTTACTTCGGTTTGTACTCCGATACACCATTCGTCGTAACTTTTTCCATTCGACCTTTTGTATTTCTTGCTTTGTTTGTTTGTTCGTTTCTTTTGACAGGTATTCAGCACGTCGCTATCGTATTTCTCCATTCTCAGGCAAATGAATGAAGATACCGATGAGTAAGGTGGGGTATGAAAATACGCGGTCAACGAGCCAAGCCTCCTTCCAACAGTCGGCCAGAATCCAGTCCCGCTAAAATTCAAAACAATCGGCCACGTCCGAATTTTATTATCTCTTATGTGTGGGAGTGAGAAATATATGAATAATACAGAGCTTTACACAACTGTCGTTGAATAACTTCAACTTGCTGGTCAATCGTTCATTCTCATTGTTAAGTTTTTAATCGGAAAATGATTTTGACCAACTTGTCTGGGCAAATTGATATCTACAATCGGGGTCGAATTGAATGGTGTGGACGCCCTGGAGCAACAGAGAAGCCGCGCAGGCCCCTAATTATGAAAAAATATATATATAAATATATGAGCGCAGAGCCAAGTATCGAATCAAAACGGGAAAAAATGAATTAGCGACGATTCCGTGAGGCAAGTTTTTTTTGTCGCCAAGGCGCGAAAAAATCTGCATTGTAATATTTCTTTTGCAAGTCTTCATCGATGTATTCTTTATCCCTTGAACATTGCACCGTTATTTTCTCTCAAAACTAGACAATTTTTTACAATAAATCGTCAAAGGTGTGACAAAACACGTTTTTTCAGTTTACCTGGCGTCATTTTGACTCTTCGACAATATCGCGATGATATTTGTTTTTTGCGTGAAATTAGAGAGACCGACGAAATGATTTGAAAATAACTTTTATTTTGAAAATTATTTCCATCGATTTAGGCAGAAAGCCGTCCGATTCATCTCGATATCTCAATTAATTGTTTTTAAAAGACAAAATCGTCGAACATGTATCGGGAACCGTTTTACCGCGTTTTCTCGGCTTAATTTTTACCTTTCGATAAACTAAAAAGGTCTAAAAGTCGGTAACATGTTTTTTTTCGACCCTTTTGACCGCTTTTCCGCAATCGCCAATGTCGCTAAATTTCAAACAGCCGCAGCATCGGGTCTGTTTGACTGGCGGACATTTATTTGGTGGGATTTGAATCGAAAATTTTTAAAAACTGTAATCAACTTCAATCATGTCGAAACCGTATGCCGTAACTACAAAATTTTAGCAGTCGCTTGGCTCGTCTGCAGCCTTTCCCCATCCTGGCAATTTACACTTTGGCAATCCTAAGAATAAAATAATAAATGTTTGGAGAAAATGAGTAAAATGTACACATCCGAGTTAAAGTTTTGCCGAATACACGATTTGGTTGTAATGGTTTTTATAATGTTTGGGTACTCATTTATATAACTTTACAAGATTTATTCACTCAGACGCATAGGTACGACTAACGGTTTTATTACCAAATTTCTTAACTAGACTTTACTTGTCTAAATATACTCTATGATATTATCATACTCTATTGACTGACTTGTTTGTCACTCAAAACAATTATGACATTTCCATTGACTGGGCCCTGGGCCTTAACTCTGTAAAGCCGGTCGCGCCACACGCATATCACGCTTACCAGTGTCATCTGTACAGAAATCGGCGCGGTTTCAAAGCAAGGATTCACTCAGTTATTACTGCGAATTAAGAGCCAGTTGTTGAGAAATATGCTAGGTTTTTTAATTGTTTTTTTTTCTTCGGATTTCTGGAAAACGTATTTGGTAGATTTGCATGACATTTTTAAGGGGCCACATCGCCGTGTTTCCCTATACAGCATATAAACAACCATCCAAATTGAACCGGCCAACCGGGCGTACTCGGCGTACATGCAATAAAAAAAATATAATAAAAATACGTACCTGACGAATAGTTTGAAGCCGCTTCAAAATTATTTTATTTGAACCGCTCGAAATTAAAATTACCTACTTGTAGTTTAAAAAATCACGCAGGGTTGTTAATTCAACGGCAAATCACCGGTGAACGATTTTTTTCCTTTTGCATGTTCTTCCTTTATTAATGAACTCGGGTTCTGAAACTCAATCAGCATCTAGAAGATTGTATCCCCAAAACATATCTTTAAATTTTATTGGGCTAAGTTATTTGGTTAACGAGTAATTACCGATGTACGTAATAGTCTTTACGTGATAGTCATTAGCGTGTACATTGATGATCCAATGCGAAAAAGTGTTTTTTTTAGAATTTTTTTTTTCGAAGATTTAAATTTTTTGCCTGTAAACAAATTCAATTATGTACTCAAATTTTGAGGCTACTTGAAATATTATTTCAGATTCTTGTAGGTCTCTGCGTCGTAACGCGCAATTTCCAAAAAACAAGTAACTCGACATCTTCATTACATGGGTAGATATAATTATTTTTACGTTTCTTCAATTTATCATTGTTGTTCGTGGGCATTCCTGATACCTTTAGGCATAACATGCATTATGATAAAAACCCGTTGCACATAAAGATTGAAGCCGATCGCGCGCGCGCCCGTAAAATAGGGAACGGCGTTGTCGTTGCGACCGGGCGATTACTAGGTGTAAATTCAGAGGGGTTGAAAATAAAAAAGAGAAAGAAGAAAATGTAGAATATACGGGTGTTTGCATTTTCAAAAAAAGAAAACCTTTTAGGGGTATACTTTCTTTACTTTATACGTTTTAGGGGTATATTCAAAAATAAACGAAATCGGAAGGAAACACCGAAACGGGATTATACAGAGGTAGTTACTCACAAAACGGGTTTTTTTTCTTCGATAAATGCAAACGCCGCATTTTCTACTTTTTCAAGCTCTTTCAAATGCAATTGGTTTCATCAATTGGTTTCATAGAGATAAAAAAAAAAGTTTCCGAGTTACACGATTTTTTTACTTTCAACTCCTATAAATTTACCCCTATTCACCCCCTCGGAACTGAAAAACGCGCATTTTTCATTATTCACCAGCATTGTTCTCGAATTGGTTTCATTTGAATATCTTGATTGGAACTATGCGAAACTACAAAAGTAACTCGGAGGGTGTCCAACTTCGAGGGTGAGTTTTACCTCTTAAAACTGAT
>OX101786.1:469325-636825 GCA_944452715.1 Ophion slaviceki | reverse complement strand
ATGATGGAGGAGATATCGAATTTGGGCCGAAAGCAGGTTAGGTGGGGTCGAGGCAACAGTTTGAGATTGAAAGCAGGTTAAGGAGGCCTGTGCTCTGCACGTTTCACTGAAACTGGGGGTCGAGAGAAGGTTTGGGAGGTCTAGCAGAGGCTACCCTGGGCCAAGAGGAGGTCTCTTCATGGCACTGAACTCGACAAATGAGGTTTCGTAGGTTCAACGGAGGCTGGCGGCTTATGTATTACAAAAGAAATGGGTTCTGCGAGGGTTCAGAAGAGGCTAAAAATTTCGACTCGGGATAGCATCCACGACATTTACATTAGAACTAACGATCTTTTGCTTGAATCGCTTCCATATGATTCTAATCGGTCCTTTTA
Organism: Ophion slaviceki; assembly: GCA_944452715.1. Lineage (NCBI taxonomy): Eukaryota > Metazoa > Arthropoda > Insecta > Hymenoptera > Ichneumonidae > Ophion > Ophion slaviceki. The sequence goes on along the minus strand of OX101786.1, from coordinate 636,451 downwards.
ATACATCTGGATATCTGCTCACATCACTGGAATAGTTAGCAAGGACAACAAGTATTCATTTTATATAATATATGTAATAATAACTGCAGATTACGTTTTTCTTACATATTCTAGATGCCCCGGAAAATAATTTCTCTAACGATCATCACAACACAATGGCACTGCCCAACTTCGCCGAAGATGTACAGCAAGTACTCCGTTCGTACAAGTAGACTGCCAAAAATGCTGCCAGAGAAGACAACAATCGACTTTGCCTTTTGTCGACTTACTTATTAGAGACTTATTAGAGCCTTACAGTCGCAATTTTTTATTACATTTAAATAATATATGTATGACGTAAGTAAAATTTAAAAGACGGTATAACCGCTTCGTGTGATCTACGCCTAGTTCCTCAAATATTGCTAAAACGTTCAAGAGAAGTTAAGAGACTATACCACAAAGTGCCAAATATTAAACATTAAATACCATTCATTATTTACGTTGAAATGAAAAGTCAGTACCATTAAAGATCACGAACAAGATTGCGAAATGAAGAAAAATATTATAACTATAAAATATTGATGATTCTTCGTCTTGTACGCGTCACGATATAAACATATAACACAATATCACATTATTATTTTTTGAATATCTCAGAAAATGCACTATTCGCGGGAAAAGAGGGAAACTAGTTATTTTGTACGAAATTTAACTATCTATAAAAAATATACCTATCATTCCTCTCGTGAATGGCTCGTGCTTTGAGATATTAAAAAAAAAAAAACAAAAAATATTTTAATATTTTTTAAACATCTCGGAACTCAATATTGAGCTCATATTGAAATTACGCTATGATTACAGTGAAGTACTCATATTCCCACCACTCTCGCGTTTAACCATGATGATAAAATCGTCGATGTGAGATATTTTTGCAAAATCGATTAAATCCGTGTTAGTAAAAAAAATGGCTAAGGTACTTCGCGTTGACTTTTCATAACCTTATGTTATAATCCTAAGGCTAGAAAAGGTTATAGAACGAAGTTTCTTAGCCAATTTTTTTCCACTAGCACGGATTTTGTCGATATTCCAAAAATATCCCATGTCAACGATTTCATCATCACAGTTGAACGCGAAGGTGGTGGGGATATGAGTACTTCACTGTCATCAGAGCGTAATTTCAATATGAGCTAAATATGAGCACTACAATTTCCTTACGCCGTGACGCTCATATTAGCTCAATATAAGCACTACAATTTCCTCGGGCCGTGACGCTCATATGAGCTCCATGGGAGCACAACAATATCATCACGTCATGACGCCAATATGAGCTTCATATGAGCACTACAATTTCTTCACACCGTGACACGCACATGAGCTCGATATGGGCACAGCATAGTTACGTCACGCAGTGACAGTGCCGGACTAAGCCCGTCGGAGGCCCGGGGCGGCATATAAATGCGGCCCCCGGTCTGGTAAAAAATGGATGTATTATTGATGATATGTAATTTTACTATACGCCTTACTTATGATATGGGTAAAAAAGTTAGAATACGGATCAGCATTCAACACAGCACCTATCAGGTAGAGTGCCAAGAAATAATGAAGACTATAATAAGAAAGTAACTTTTACTGTACTTATATGTTTAAAAACAAAGCTTTTGCTTTGTAACTATTTTACATGTTTTCGTGCATCCATTTAAGACGGAATGACACTTCATCGCGGTCGGTATGGTAGAACAATTATAGATGCCCAAAAATCTCTTTAAAAAAACGTAAATTGGCTTATGATAAGTCAATCTACATTGTTTTTCTCAAATTCAGAATATTTGAGGGGCAGACAGTTGTTCGTCTATCTATTTGACGTCGTTTTGCAAAGTTTCGACGGAATCTGAAGAGCGGTTTCAGAGATTTTTGGGTATCTATAATTGTTCTACCATACCGACCGCGATGAGGTGTCATTCCGTCTTAAATGGAAGCACGAAAACATGTAAAATAGTTACAAAGTAAAAGCTTTGTTTTTAAACATATAAGTACAGTAAAAGTTACTCCCTGCTGTTATAACTAGTGTTTACGAAATGCCACGTGCCGTGACGGTTCAACGTGAACCTTCATCCATTTGGTAACACACGTGGCACTTCGTAAACACTAGTTATGGGGCTGTAGGGGTTTAAATAATGCTTCGATTCAAATGAACAAAAAATGAACAAACTGCGATTAGTGTCAGGAATGTCGTGTTAAAAAATGAAGCGGTTTCTCCACTTGGTTCATTAATAATACTCGAACAAAACTCAACTTGAACCTTCAAAATCTCTGAAACTATGTGGTGAAACGGATTCATTTTTGGACAGTTAATGCATCCTAAATTAATCTCCCGGTGATATGAATTTCAATCGTCTATAACCATTTCGATTATGGTATCGAAACTCCTTAAAAGCATGAGATGACAGACGGACCGAGATTATCGTTCACATGACAACACGGAAATTATATTAGGTGTACAACTTAGTTCGGTCCGTTTTCAAAAGATGGCTCTAGGTGCTATAAATGGTTGACGGCAACAACTGATTTTTGCTGTATTGTGAAGTATCAACATCTCTTAACCAAATATCGTTTACAGACCTTTGAGCGCATCAAATCTAATTTTCACTGCGGTGAAAATGTCGAATTTCGTCCCAAATAAGTACACTGTAAAAAAAGTCATTAAATTTACTATACTTTTACAATTGAAAATTTCTAAACTCGGAATATGAAACGCAAATTCGCACTTCAGTAATGGAAACTTCAGTAATGGAAATGAATTTTTATAGATGCGTATACATTTTAATATATGAGACATTGAATATTAGTATGCTGCGTATGAGTTTTTCAACGCGCATCATAATCATACAAATATTTGTTTGATTAATGCAACAAACGTATATGATTTCCATATTTACACAAAAAGTTTTAAAATCACAATATGACTGTTATTTTTAACTTCATTCTGTTGAAAAGTACAATACCTTGTACATTGAATATTACAAAAAACTGTTTAAAGAAATATGAAATTTAAAATACTTTTACAATACTATGGCAAATGAAATTTCAAAACTTAGTATATGAATGAATATTTAGGCTTTAGTGTTGTAAAATTCAATACCGGACCTACATTTCATACGGTTTTACATTTCGTAATACGTACGAATTGAATATTAATACAATATCTACAATTTTTCAAGGCATCTAATAGAAAAATGAATATTCTTAGTTGAAAAATACAACAAGCGTTTTGAATATATACAATGTAGATTCTGATAGACTGGAGAATATTTAGAAATGAATAGGACATTTACAATACGTACATTTTCTGATTTACAACGAGACTACTGAGCCTGGATGTCGCGAATCGGGTTCTCCTTTCGCGGGGTGAAAGTTGAAGACCTCCGAATTAACGTCGTTTTTTATTTTTGTTCCAATAGGCCTTAGTTGCTGAGATATCGCGATTTGAAAATTTGGGAATTTCGGACGGAGCCAAGCCGGTTTCGGCTCACGCGTAGAGTACATTGAGCGTTGATACTTGAGACAAGAGCGGCCGTAGCTAGTACGGTAAAACGACGGACTGGCACTGAAAGTTCATGGTTCGCGTCCCTGTGCTTTTTTTTAATTCAATTTTTTTTTCTTTCTAATCTCTTTTAAGACTTTGCATGTGCAGATAAATAAGAAAATTCGAAAATATGTATTACTAGTTTTATTTATCTATTATATTAAAATAATTAATCCAAAAATGAAGTCACAATTACATAGCAAAATAATATTGTATAACAAATAATTAATCTAATAATCAAGTCACAATTACAAAGCAAAATAATATGGTATAAAAAATAAATAATTAATCTAATTCACACTTGCAAATTTCGCGGCAGGTAATTATTCTGATTCTTCTTCTATCAGATCGGTATGCTGACAAATTGGAGGGAGGAAACCATCGTAAAAGCAAGGGAAGCACAAAGGCTTACGACACCACGAACATAAGATGAACGCAATACCACCGCAACCACATTAATTATTTTAATATAATAGATAAATAAAACTAGTAATACATATTTTCGAATTTTCTTATTTACCTGCACATGCAGTCATGAGAGATTATAAAATAAAATAAAAATTGAATTAAAAAAAAGGACGGTGACGCGAACCGTGACTTTTCAAGTGCCAACCCGTCGTCTTACCGTATTAGGTACGGCCGCTCTTGTGTCAAGCATTAACGCTCAACGTACTCTACGCGCCAGCCGAAACCTGCTTGGCTCCATCCGAAACTCCCAAATTTTCAAATCGCGCTATCTCAGCAACTAAGGCCTATTAGAACAAAAATAAAAAACGACGTTAATTCAGAGGTCTTCAACTTTCACCACGCGAAAGGAGAAACCAATTCGCGACATCCAGGCTCTGCCTTCTCCTTGTTAGTATGTGTTTATTCGGATAGTCTGATTTAATATATAATTCAATGCAGAAAACTTCAAATTCGTGCTTTGGTCAGCATGTTAAATCAAATCATAAAAAAACGTATCGAGTAACACCAAATCTAAAGTAAATGATCAACACCCGGTGTGATGGTCTAGTGGTTAGCGTGCTCGCCACTGAACCAGCGGACGGGGAAGATCCCGGGTTCGAACCCTAGTCGCGTACATTTCGTCGTGAAATGTTTTTCTTCGGCATTTCACGGCGAAATACAACTAAGTTAGAAATACGATTGTAGTCATGATGAATATAATACAGAGTGGCGGGGGGGAGTGCCTGCGGCCGCAAGGAGAACAGGGGAAAGTAGAGGGGTAACGGTCACAATGAAGGGGTAGGATAGGAATAAACGCGAGAAATTAACACCGAACAAAAGCAGCAAGTCTAATTACAAACCCAAATCGATTCGCATTAATTTTTATCGCAGAAAGTAAATAATAACAATTACACTAACCTAACACCGTAAAATTAATACACTTTTCTATGCCAATTTTACTTTTTTTTTAATTAAAAAATGCAATCTGTGCGTATTCATTTTAATACGCTCACAATAGATACCTTGCGATACGTATATGATTTTTCCAGTACTTAAGTGTTGCGATATTACTGAACGATTATTAGACATTCGAAAAGCAGCCCATTGATTTTCAAATGACAATATTAAAATTCATAAACGGTATCTGTAAAAAGACTTCCTACACTTTTATATTAATTTTAATACGCACCGTAAAATTAATACACTTTTCTATGCCAATTTTACTTTATTTTTAATTAAAAAATGCAATCTGTGCGTATTAATTTTAATACGCTCACAATAGATACCTTGCGATACGTATATGATTTTTCCAGTACTTAAGTGTTGCGATATTACTGAACGATTATTAGACATTCGAAAAGCAGCCCATTGATTTTCAAATGACAATATTAAAATTCATAAACGGTATCTGTAAAAAGACTTCCTACACTTTTATATTAATTTTAATACAGATTTTTTTTACAGTGTACCATTTGCGCGAAGTGTTGATTTTCTGTTTCAATTGGAAGAAAAGTGCAGCTGAAGCCCACCGAATGCTTGTGGGACCATCACGGGAGACTTCTTCAGGCGACAATTGATCCGTTTAAAGCGAGCTATAGCCGAAAAACGTCCAAAATATGCGACCAGACACGAGTCCATAATCTTTCAACATGACAACGCTCGGCCTCACGTTGCTATTGTGGTTAAAAACTATTTGGAAGATAGCGGGTGGGAAATTCTGGCTCACCCGCCTTACAGCCCAGACCGTGCCCCTTCCGACTACCATTTGTTTCGATCGATGCAGAACGCTTTGACTGGAATACGCTTCACGTCACAACAGGGTATCAAAAATTGGCTCGATTCATTCTTGGCTTTAAAAGATAAACGCTTCTTCCGCGACGGAATTCATAAATTACCAGAAAGATGGGGAAAAGTAGTGGCTAGCGATGGACAATATTTTGATTAATGTATTAATTCATTTTATCATTCAAATAAGTGCGTATTTTAAGCAAAAAGACGGACCGAATTAAGTTGTACACCCAATAAGTGGGGGCGTAGGAAGAGATCACAGAAGACCGTGAGTGGGGGATATCCTCCGATAGGAGCGACGCATGTCGCGGCGAGCGGAATAAAAAGTGCACCTTGTAACGGTGTCTCACGGCATCATTGAAATGTGGCTTCGTTTCCAAACCTGTATGTAAGACCGTGGGTCAGGAAAGTGCCGCAGCGCCTAACAGTGTTGCCAACTTAGTGGATATTCCACGTAAACTGGTGGTTTAGACATCCTTTTTAGTGGATAAAATTTGTTTTTAGTAGCTGGTGGTTTTTGTTAGTTGTGAGCAAGATATTCAACGACTAACGTGTAAACAAATTTATGATACATTATATTTTGCTATGACAAGGCACTTTGACACAAAGTGTGTCAACTTTTGTGGTGTAGGCAACACTACGATCTTGTAAATACCTACCAGCGCCATGGGGATTCCCTGAATAATGTTTTGGCTGTATATAGATTTGAATGAATATAGACCATAGGGTATAGTAATTGAATCGAGTTCAATTTGCTCGAAAAAGTATGTTTTTAAATACTTAATAATTTTTTATGTAAGTGCATCAGATGTAGTTGGTTACTTACTAGAAAGTAAGCGGTACCACCTGGCGGTATTAGAGGTTTTCTGGTGGTTTGAAGAACCGCTCATGGTGGGTATAACAAAACTAGTTGGCAACAGCGGTGGCTCCTATCTTTATTTTGGCTTCTAACAAGTTACAAGTTATAATGTAATTTTACGACAGTAAGGTTCAAATTGGTTGATTTCCCCTGTTGTTATTCTTTAGTGGGTATGGATGTAATTTCATTAGTACGGATGTATGTCATTTTTATTACGAAATTTCTCTATTGTTCGGATCTAGTATTTATGTTTCGCGCCAAAGCCACCATAGAGTGAGCGAGGTCCACCATTTTTATGGCGCCGGCTATAAGTAGGTAGAGCTTTATGCTATATTGACAATTGCTATCATGACCTGAGGGGCTATTACGGTTCTCCGTTTGGGTGAAAATGACAAAAGTGAGCAGCTCACCCTATTACGGTTCTCTTCGCCTAGTGATAATGCGAGATTATTCACGTGAGTTTACTGGATACTGGTCATGTCAAAAGTGAGTGAGTTTACTGGTCATGTCAAAAATCGAAATGCGCATGCGGGATCGTCTTCCTAACGCAGCAACGACACGTCCAAAGCTAACGCATAACACAAGTTACTATGAAATAGCTGATTCAGAGACGGTAGCATCTCGACGCCGAATAATTAATAAAATTCAGCAACTTAAAGTTGATATCGTAGCGAGTTAAGTAATGTCATCCGATAATGATGAATAATTTGCTGATGATTGTGGTTTTGCGAAATCAGGAAAATCGAATGCTTCGCATATAATGCTTCGAACAAGAATATATTGCATAATAGTTCGATTTATTGACATAAAACAATTATTCTATCACTGTATTATAAGAACCGTTTTATGTTATAATATGATAAAAAAATTACCAGTATTTTTTATTTGAATGGCTGTATCGCAATCTGCCTCGTGCTAAATCTTAGACTTTTTTCATAAAATCTAATGACATTTGTTTTTGTTTTTCGGTAACATTCTTGTTGCAAACTCAGATTCTATTTAAAACTGTTGCTCATTCGAGTGAAGAGGTTGTTTTTGTTGATGCGCACGTCTTTCGTTTTGGGCTGGGTTTGATAGGCGTGCTAGTATACCCCTTCTACGGTGTCGTGAAAATGTAAGATCACTAGCCGGAAGTTCCTAGTGATGTGACATTTTCACCCGACCGATCAGTAATAGCGTGACTAAACTCACGTGAGATGAAAAATACGAGAAGTGGGAAGTCTCACCCGAGAACCGTAATAGGTCCCCTTATAACAGGTGAATTAGTACCTACCTACTTATGTTTATGTTTTGCATACCTACGGGGCCTCCAACCCCAAACTGCCCCTTACTGAATATATTTCGGCCTTTGTTGGAATTTGACTAAAAATGACTTCTCGAGATTTGGAGGCCCCCCAGGACCAGAGGCCCGGGGCGGACCGCCCCCTCCGCCCCCCCCCCCTTAGTCCGCCACTGCGCAGTGACGCCAATATAAGCTCCACATGAGGTCAACATCTTTGCGTCACGCCGTGACACTCGTATGAGCCCCATATGCATTCACATGTTGTTCGATATTCGCGAGCCGATTTTGCCAGTGCTAATTAATTCCCTATATGCATACTCGCGTGGAAAAAAATTACGTCACTTGGATGTGTTATTGTGAATCATCACGTGATGCAAATATGACTTAAAGGTGAACACTCATAAGCGACACATAGCTGTGTGATTTTCCATGCCTCATAGAACATCTACATATGATGTCAATATGAGCTACATGTGTCTATCCGAGGAGGGTTGCATTGGCGCTAGCTGGTCACGAAAGGACTCGGTAAATTCAAAACTTTTTCGAGGAGAGATGGCCAGCCGGCAGCATCACCGAGGCGCGAGCTTTCAAACTCTCGATACTTCCGACACGAAGCGCCGCTAAATAACCTGGCCCGAACAAACATGCAGAATTGTTGTACATCATCTGGTGAAGCAGTGAGAATAACCGGGCTCGGAAAACCTACAAAAATTGGTAAAGCCAAATTGTTCGTTGAGTGATTGAGCGACGCAGTTCTTATTTTCTTGGGACAGCCAGCTTTCATCGCGTGCAGATATTCAAACGCTTAACAACTGTGAACGGCAAACCTCAAGTTCTCTATACATACATGGATAGGGGGAGGCACAATATATCGGATACTTGTTTTCCAAAATTAAAAAAAAAAGTAAGCTATTGCCAAGACCTTCAAGTTGTACGATTTTACGGTCTATATATCATATACAACAAGATGCGAAATATTATTTTACAGATTACGTTTGAATATATTGAGTTATATTATGTTTTACAAAAAATTACAGAAATCATGATTTTCAAAAAGTTTGCTTATAATCGGATATCCGATATAAGGACCCAAACTCCATTTTTCTTATATCTGATATTAGGGGACCAGTTTTATAAAAAATAGAACAAAACGTTTATTGTTTTGACTTTGTAATTTTTGTCAAACAATCCGTCTTTAAGGAGGTTGCTCAGCTATCGCGAAATAGTAAGAATTTGCTGAAATTTATTGAGGATATTTGCGAACAGGTTTTACGACTCCGTGTAAAATTTCAAGTACTTCGTGCGCGTGATTGTTGAGCAATTAATTATTGAAGTTAGGCTCTTATATACGGGCGATATAGTAAAAGCTTTATGAGATTTCTAATATGACTGTCGAAACATAATAAAAATAGTGAGAATTGAATGGAAATAGACGGAAAACATTTTCGAGATTTTCATGAATAATTTCAACGAAGAGTAGAGCGTTTTGTCTGTCTCGTTATCGAGATATTTTTGAAATAAAACAGGAAATTTCAGGTGATTCGTGTAAAACGATGAAGCGCCCTACGGGACGTGCCAACGCTGTTGTCAAGTCGGCCATTTTCAATAAGTGCCAAAATTTGAAACGCGCAAACTATTTTCCTTGCCATAATTTTCTTACCGCAGTTTCGTAAAACGTATTTAAATATTTTGAATAATTTTTTACGAAAGCTGCCGTGCATGTGTTTCGACCTGCAAATCAATTACGTGTCGTCCCTCGACTGCGCTTTCCTTTTCCGGCTCAAGTACTTTTTGCCGCCGCTTTCCAGGTTGTACTTGCTCCAACCGTCGATTGTGCTGTTTTTCGGTTTGCATTTTCCCTTCTATCTTTTCATTTTCGCCGAACAAAAAACGGAATTCGCGAAAGATGTGAGCTACGCGCTCACGATGTGGCGTTCGTATCTGAGCTCTCAGTGATACCAGGTGCTGAGTACCAAATTGCGCATTTGCCACATTTCAACTTGGTCAATGACTTATTCGCGATGGAAATAAATAAAAAAACATTAATAAAATTACTAAACAGTCAATTGTATGTATTCCACATATTTATTAGCTGAAATTTATTTATTTTACGTAACCGAAAATTTTATTATTCGTGGTTGGCAGCCGTTACAGGCGCCTGTGTTAAAGCATATGTGTTCCCCTCATGCCTCGCAAAGACCCTGAGCAATCCTATCGCTTCAAACTAGTCATACCACTGATCATACTTGACACTGGTACAATTTGTATTTTTAACATGTGCAAAAAAAATCATTTGTAATAACTAAAAATTTCCATGTGTAAACCGGTGAATGAATGTTCACATTAATGTGAACATTCATTCAACGATTTACAATGAAAAAATAGTTATTCCAACGATTCGCGCAGTATTTCTAGGTTTGATATTTGGCAACATTGGTTCTATCTCCGTCTTTTTTTACTCAATCAGGCGAGTTTAACCTCCATGCTTTTCAACGTCGATCTGTCAATACAATGTCAGGTGCGGGAAATATATAGCATTGTATTCGGGCTACGACTGATAAAAAGCGTGGAATATTTGTGTCGGCGAAATATGTTCGTTAAAAATGAATTATGTGTGGAAATTCGAATGAGTGAGATTAGGTTAGGACTATAGTAAGCTGTTGCCTTGTTGTCACGTGTCTTTATCGTAGCAAATGGAAATACATGCAATGCCGGAAGTTCAAATAAAACTTGATATTACATAAAAATTCGTTAATACCAGTGTTAAGTATGTAAATCTGATTATTTTTAAGAATCCGATCGATTCTGACTATTATATAAACTTTTGTAGCGACCGGAAATTGGGTTTTTGCATGTCGTCTTGGAATTCCTTCACAAAAATACGCAATTTTGATTTTTTTCTCTGTAATGAGGTCGATAACCGACCCTGAAATTTGACAGAGATGATTATTAATATGATTAGTGAAGCTCAAAAAAAATTAAAGTCCTATGGATCGAATCCTGGCGATAGGATTACCTTAAGAGTCAGTCTTCGATTAGGTAGGAACATTTTGGCACAAAACGGATATCGAATATTAGGCCCCGATTAAGTGTCCGATATTAAGATTTTGCCATGGCCGAATATAAACAATAATATTTTGTCTATATTGTTATGTTTGCGAACATTATGTATATTAAGTAAAATAAATAGTATAGTTCATCAAGAATAACGAAAACACAAATCATTTGGACTTACCTCAAGGAAAACAACACTTTTCAACGAAAAAAAATGCCTTGCCTGCGAAAAGCAACATCAGTTCACTGTTGTGTAATTTTTGTAACTAGACAACCGAAAGTTTTGCAGTAATGTCATCTTACGACTGGTTATTCGTGTATAGAATGAAAAACAGATGTCGCAATAGGAAAACTCGCACTGTCCGATATTAAGGTAGAACGAGCGCGCGCTCTTGATTTTTAGCGATTTTTCTCAAATTTTAACCAGACATTGTTCATATCATTATGCATGTTTGAGTGAAATTTCAGAACAGTCGACTATTTAGATTCGGAGATAATGGGTTTGAAAATGGCAACTTTTAACACTGCGGGTCTGCATTGACCGAAAGTCAGGTCACATAATTCGTCGTACCATTCTATTGTGTGTATAAATTTAGAAAAAAATTATGTTTAGATAGCAAACTAGTTAGGGAAAGAGTGAAAAAAGTTTCGATTGCCTTTACTATTCAGTTTTGCTAAAAATGTTCAGTAAAGCGGAATAATTCTCCATAAAAAATATTTGTCCCCTATAATAAGAAGACATATGGCAACACCCCAGAACAGTATTGTTCAATATTTTAAAAAGTGTAAAAAAATATTTGCCCTATGAATATTAATATTTTATATTGTTTATGTTATCTTTATTAACAAATAAAAGTGTTAGTTAATTCATAACTAATTGAAAACTTTGTTCGTTTTAAAATTATTTCAGAATAAAAATTTGTGTTGCAGTATTGTTTTAAATATGCCGCGCTAACTTACGTCATGGGATACGTGGAACGATGCGGTGTTGCTATATGTCTTCTTATTATAGAGGACAAATATTTTTTACCGAAAATTATTCTGTCTAAATTTTAATGCAGACCCCGCAGTGTTAAAAGTTGCAATTTTAAAACCCATTATCTCCGAATCTAAATAGCCGACTGTTCTGAAATTGCACTCAAAACATGCATCATGATATGAACAATGTCTGGTTAAAACTTGAACCGAATCTATAGAAATCAAGAGCGCGCGCTCGTTCTACCTTAAGGGGTGAGGCCACGCTAGGAGGGGAAAAAATAAGTATATTTTGGGATTTTTTAGCGGGACAATAAAATAAATCGAAATTCTGAAACAGACCCTTTACTGTACATATCATGAACTGTATAAACTATTTTTTTCAAAGTAATCTAAAACAAAATGGCGGCTGCACAGCTTTTCTTCGACGAAGCCTTTTTTTCATAGGCGCGCGGCCGGACCAACAGCACCTGCAATTTTTAATTTACAGTGAATGATTTTTTTTTTCGATTATACATGTGAATAGCTACAGAAGTACGTAGGATTTTTCGGATATATCGATTTTTGCAAAAATAGCGCGTTTTAAAAATAAAAGTTCAAAATTCTCAAAAAAACATCGTCCGAAAATTGTTTATGAAAAAAAAACTATGTAATATATCGAGAAAATCCTACATACTTCTATACAGAATGTAATTATAAATATACAGTTAAAATTTCAAGTCAATCGGTCAAGATTTGTTCGAATTATGAGTCCGGCTGACTTGAAAAATGTAGTTTTGAGAAAAACGCATTTGAAGTTTTCGGTACGGATTGCATCGGACTGAAAGGGACTGCGCCAAAATTAAAAATAGAAGTATTTAGACACTTTTCCCACCTTAATCCTTTGAGTATGTCATTTTTAAGATATTCAGGCATCTTTTAAGGAAAAAAATCGATTTTTTGCCATTTCTACAGTGGTCTTACCCCTTAAGCAACTATCCTATATATGGAGCTTCTCCCCTAAACATAGGGTCCGAAATGCCTTGGTTGAAGAATGCCTTGCCCTAGAGGTAGGTTGTAATTGAATTGTTTGTTTGAGGAAGTTCTGCAATTTTGTGAATAAAGTCGAGGGCGAAAGTATCGAAATTTGGTTAACTTTTTTTCCTTTCCACACGTACGGGCTCACACGCCGAGAAAGTTCACTTGCAAGCTGATGGACATTAAAAACTACACAAGAAAGTAGAAAGTATTTTATTTTGTCTTTCGCCTATTGTCCAAAACTTGAAACGGGAACTTAACATTTATAGAATCCCTGTTTTGGCTTAATGACTGTGCGGCGCAATTGATATGTCGATGCAGAGCTTAGAACGTTGTAACTGCGATTGGAAATTACATGAAAAATTTGTCTGAACGATCTTACATTGATATAGGTGGAGAAATGATGTTTTTTTTTAAGCTGAAACATTTTCTTGAAAAATTCATGAAGTTCGAATAGTTGCAGGTGAAACTTCACAAACGTTTTTCTCAATTTGTCATATAATTCTGTAAGCTTACCGATCATCGACATTTAATTTAGAAGAAGAAAAAACAACATTTCTTTTTGGCAGAAAATCCAGTTGTTCCTGTTATTTTTTTTTCTCCGTAATGTCGAACCATAAAGGAACGGAGTCCGCGGCGGCAGCCAAAGCGGCTTGGAGACACGAAGCTGTACAACCCATGCCTCGAACCTGAAGTTCTCGTTAAGGCCATGTGCCACACGTCGGAAAATTTCGACGCGGCCTCTCGTTACGTCGGTAGCGCAGATCTCGCAGTTTTTAGCTACGAGTTACTACCGACGGATGGCGCAACGCTCGCGAATTTGGCCCCGATACTTCGCACTGGGACGAAGTGTCGAGGCCGCGTAGTCGACGATCGCTAAGCGCGCACGTGTGTGTGTGAGTGTGTATGTTCCATACGCCGGCTGTGTTTGGAAAGAAGGCGACGATCGCTAAGCGCGGTCGTGTGTGTGAGTGTTATCTGCGCTACGCCGACCACGCGCAGAGAGCAAAGGCGAGGATCGCGAAGCGCGTATGCACACACGCTTAGCGACCATGGTACGCTTGGAAGCATACGCTCGCTCGGCAGGAGAGCGGTGAAACATTGTAACAGTTTACATTATATATGCAAACTGCCTTGGATCGATTAATTTTTTTGACGACGGTCATCGGTGAAAATTTTATTCGCTTGAGCTTTCTGGCAAACGGGGTTCGCTAGAGACTCGTTTTGTGGAAGGATGCTGGCATTTACACATGTTTTTAAATTAAAACAAATAAGCTCGAGCCCTATTTGTAATCCCGATGCCGTTTACCGTCGACGAATTCTATCTTTGCCAAAATCTCGAGTGAATGAGATTGCCCGAAACTCACTCTACAAGAGAGTGGTAAAATTTTACAATGCTCAATGTTTAAATTAATGCGTTCGGCATTTTTATCTCTGCCAGGGTTCATCTTCGGCAGGTTCTCGAAGGGTCTAATTTTCGAGCAATAAATATCGCTAGCCTCGCTCTACGGAAGAGCGGTGAAATTTTTCGATCGCCAATTGTTTAAACAAATGGCCTTAAATCGATTTATTTTGTCGACGACGGTCATCGGAGTAAATTCCATAACGGTTGAACTTTCTAGCAAATGGGGTGTTTGCTAGAGACTCGTATTGTGGAAGGGTGCTGACATTTTCCCATCCCTTTTTAATTAATTTAAACAAATACGCTCGAGGACTATTTTGAATCTCGATGCTGCTTATCGTCGACAAGTTCGATCTCTGCCAAAATCTCGAGCGAGCGAGCGAGATTGCTCGAGACTTACTCTACAAACGCGTTGCAAAATTTTAGAATGCTCATTGTTTAAACAAATGCGTTCGGAACTTTTGTCTCTGCCATGATTTTTTTCAGGAGGTTGTCTGCGGCCGACCAAATTCGCGAGCGAACGAGATCGACCGAGTCTCACTTTGCGAAAAAGTGGTGAAATCTTATAATTATTGCGAAAATAAATACGTTTAGCATTTTTTTCTCTCTGCCGGGATTCATCTTCGGCAGGTTCCTCCAAGGATCGAATTGTCCAGCAATGGCGATCGCAGGAGTCTCGCTCTACAGAAGAGCGGTGAAATTTTACGATCGCGATATGTTTAAAGGAGGACGCCGGTGGAAAATTTTCGAAAAATCATATTTTGGAAAAACTTTAAAAAAATCCTTATAACCTCCAAAAATATGATGAATATTCGTTTATAGCCAAAAATCTTCTAACCATTTTTTAAGATGTTTATTTAGCGATCTACAATATAAATCTTAAAAAAAAGATTTTCTATAACAATAAAAATATAAAAAATAAAATGTGAGCAAGAGCATTCGTTGCGGTCCAACGATGCAAACTTCAACAGCAAGGAGAGGGTTGACTGAAAAATAGCAGTGCTAGTTTTCAGTCAACTTATCGCGCAATAAAGATTGCTAGCCTCGCTCTACGGAAGAGCGGTAAAATTGTTCGATCGCCAATTGTTTAAAAAAATTGCCTCAAATCAATTTCTTTTGTCGACGACGGTCATCGGAGTAAATTCCATAACGGTTGAATTTTCTAGCAAACGGCGTGTTTGCTAGAGACTCGTATTGTGGAAGGGTGCTGACATTTTCCCATCCCTTTTTAATTGATTTAAACAAATACGCTCGAGGACTATTTTGAATCTCGATGCTGCTTATCGTCGACAAGTTCGATCTCTGCCAAAATCTCGAGCGGGCGAGATCGCTCGAGACTTACTCTACAAACGAGTTGCAAAATTTTAGAATGCTCATTGTTTAAACAAATGCGTTCGGAATTTTTCTCTCTGCCATGACTTTTTTTCGGCAGGTTGTCTGCGGCCGACCAAATTCGCGAGCGAACGAGATCGACCGAGTCTCACTTTGCGAAAAAGTGGTGAAATCTTATAATTATTGCGAAAATAAATACGTTTAGCATTTTTTTCTCTCTGCCGGGATTCATCTTCGGCAGGTTCCTCCAAGGATCGAATTGTCCAGCAATGGCGATCGCAGGAGTCTCGCTCTACAGAAGAGCGGTGAAATTTTACGATCGCGATATGTTTAAAGGAGGACGCCGGTGGAAAATTTTCAAAAAATCATATTTTGGAAAAACTTTTAAAAAATCCTTATAACCTCCAAAAATATGATGAATATTCGATTTTAGCCAAAAATCTTCTAACTATTTTTTAAGATGTTTATTTAGCGATCTACAATATAAATCTTAAAAAAAAGATTTTCTATAACAATAAAAATATAAAAAATAAAATGTGAGCACGAGCATTCGTTGCGGTCCAACGATGCAAACTTCAACAGCAAGGAGAGGGTTGACTGAAAACTAGCAGTGCTAGTTTTCAGTCAACTTATCGCGCAATAAAGATTGCTAGCCTCGCTCTACGGAAGAGCGGTGAAATTGTTCGATCGCCAATTGTTTAAAAAAATTGCCTCAAATCAATTTCTTTTGTCGACGACGGTCATCGGAGTAAATTCCATAACGGTTGAATTTTCTAGCAAACGGCGTGTTTGCTAGAGACTCGTATTGTGGAAGGGTGCTGACATTTTCCCATCCCTTTTTAATTGATTTAAACAAATACGCTCGAGGACTATTTTGAATCTCGATGCTGCTTATCGTCGACAAGTTCGATCTCTGCCAAAATCTCGAGCGGGCGAGATCGCTCGAGACTTACTCTACAAACGAGTTGCAAAATTTTAGAATGCTCATTGTTTAAACAAATGCGTTCGGAATTTTTCTCTCTGCCATGACTTTTTTTCGGCAGGTTGTCTGCGGCCGACCAAATTCGCGAGCGAACGAGATCGACCGAGTCTCACTTTGCGAAAAAGTGGTGAAATCTTATAATTATTGCGAAAATAAATACGTTTAGCATTTTTTTCTCTCTGCCGGGATTCATCTTCGGCAGGTTCCTCCAAGGATCGAATTGTCCAGCAATGGCGATCGCAGGAGTCTCGCTCTACAGAAGAGCGGTGAAATTTTACGATCGCGATATGTTTAAAGGAGGGCGCCGGTGGAAAATGTTCGAAAAATCATATTTTGGAAACACTTTTAAAACATTCTTATAACCTCCAAAAATATGATGAATATTCGTTTATAGCAAAAAACAGTTGTAAAGCGGTTTTCGAGCTATTTTTTTAAGTTTCCGGCGCTGAAAAGCATCTTTGGCGATGCCATGCCGGCAGTCGCAATTCTCAACTCTTGTAAACCTATTATCTATGGGGACAAATTCACCGACTAAAAATAGTTTTATTTTCGACCAAAAGGCCGCATTAGATTATGGAAACAAAACTTCTCCAGCTCTCTCGTCTAACATAGTGTTAATCTAGTGTTTTTTGAAGCGCTGTATGAATGTAAGAAATGGTCGCATCGAGATGAAAAAACGCATTATGAAGCTTCAAATGTCTACTTTCGAGATCTGTCGGCAAAATGAATTTGTGAGCTACTGTTATCGCGCAATAATAAAAAATAGCGAGAGAAAATTTGTTTCCAAATTTTTTGAGTTTTTTTTTCAAGTCCACACGCTCGAGAATGTTATTTGAGTTAAATACATGTATAGCTCAGTTAGCTTGTTTGTTCAGCTTCAATTTGGTTTTTTGTTTCTCTACGTGAATTTTATGCTGACATATCCGACTTTGAATGTAGAAAGATCCTTTTGCCTTCGATCATCGATATCTGAGCAACCAATGATTGTAAGGGCGGCTTTAAAAACTTAAACAAATTGCCTACACGACCCTTTCGTTGATTTTTTACAAAAAAAAATACATTTTTTTCACCATTTATATTAATTTGAAAAATGACAAAAAAATACTTTTAATGGTGTTTCAGTAGATGTACTACTACTTTATATATTATAGTAAATGTACAACACTTTAAATATTAATGGAAAGATTAATGTTGCCTGGTTGTTTTTCTGCTTAATGTAGCCCCAGTAGCCCTGTAAATTTTCAATTTGATCTATCGAACCGTTTTTCCGGACCGATTCTTCAAAGTTGTACAAAACAAAGGAAGAAGTGTATTGTTCCTAAACATCGTGTAATCATCATCAGAATGAAAAAAAAAACAATTTTCTTCGACTCTTTGCACAACTTTTCACGACTAGTTGCTTATTAAAGTCAAGAAAAAAAAATCGAAAATCTCCATTTCTTTTTTTTTACTAAATTTGTCAAATATTTCAGGAAACAATACTGACTCTTTTTTTACACGATTCGACCTTTGCGCACCATAATTTCACTTACCTTTAATTGCGTTAATTAAAAGTTGATACTCCCAAGCTGTATTCACTAGTCGATCTGAGAACTTGTATGAGATTAATTCTCGATATTTTCTGCGTAGGTTATTAGGGTTACAAAAAACACTTTCTTTTAAAACTAATCCCTTTTTGAAAAAAAAAACCACTTAACATTTTTTTCCAACTAATCTTTTTCTACGTTTTTGGTAAAAAAATACTTTGGTAAAAAAAATAATTTGGTAAATTAATTTTTTTCTACGTTTTGGTAAAAAAAATTAATGTAAAGTTTTTGTTAACTTTAACTTTTTTCAATTTTTTTTCATGCCTAGTTTGAAAAAAAAAACTATTTTCTCGAACCCTCATAACCTTCGTAGAAAATATCAAAAGTTCATCGCATAAATGTTCTCAGATTGACTATTGAATACAGCTTGGGGTTATCAACTTTTAATTAACGCAATTAAACATTAGTGAAATTATAGTGCGCAAAGGCCGAATCGGGTAAAAAATGAGTCAGTATTATTTCCTGAAATGTTTTACAAAGTTAAAAGAAATATTTTTTTTTAATTGAAATTTTTAGATTTTTTTTTCTTAAATTTAACAAGAAACTAGTGCAAAGTTGTGAAAAGATTCGAAGAAAATTGGTCTTTCCATTTTGATGATGATTAAACGATGTTTAGAAACAATACTCTTGTGCCTTTCATTGTTCTCTAAAACATTGATCAATCAGTCCGGAAAAACGGTTCGATGGATCAATTTGAAAATTAACAGGGCTATTGGGGCTACATTACGCTTGTAAAAAACGCGGCAACATTAGTGTTTGCATCAATATTTGTAAAGTAGTAGCAGATTTACTGACAAACTATAAAAAATCACTTCTTGTCTTTTTTTTTCAAATTAATGTTAACAGTGAAAAAATGTTTTTCTGAAAGATCAACGAAAGGGACTGGTAGGAAATTTATTCAACTTCTCAAAGCTGCCCTTTAATCGCGATCATTGGTTGCTGAGATATCGATGATCGAAGATAAAAGGATCTTCTTTCATTTAAAGTCGGATAGCTCAGCAAAAAATTGACGTAGAGACAAAAAAAGCAAATTAAAGCTCAATCAACAAGCTAGCAGACCTATACATTGAGTTTCGTGAAAAAAAATTACCTAGCCCGTGAACCCTTGAAAAAAAAACATAAATTTCGCAATTTTTTCCTCATCTATTCTTATGATTGCGCGATAACCGCAGCTAACAAAAAATGTTTGCCAGAAGATCGCGAAACTAGAAACTTGAAGCTTCAAAGGCTTTTTTTAAATCTCGATGCGACCATTTTTCATATAGATACAGCGCTTCAAAAAACACGAACAAAATGAACAAATTTTCTGTTCCTTTAATTTTTCGGAGTAGTACATAAAAATGATGGTCGAAAACACGAACTGTTTTTGAAACACGTTACTATTTTTTTAAAAATTATTTTGAAAATTCTCCCCGTACTTGACTTCTAAAAATAAATATTTAACGAAAATATTTCACTCTTAGTACCAGGATTAAATTTACGATAGTTCTACGGCGTTCGCGGAGAGAATATGAGGTTGAAGTTTGTATCTTTGGAACGCAACGAAAATTAATGTTTGTGAATTCCTTAAATTTATTTTAGCAAACTTTGCTTACAAAAATCTTCTAACCATTTTTAAAGATGTTTATTTAGCGATCTACAATATAAATCTTTAAAAAAAAACATCTTCTATAACAATAAAAATATAAAAAATAAAATGTGAGCAAGAGCTTTCGCTGCGTTCCTAGGATGCAAACTTCAACAGCATGGAGGGGGTTGACTGAAAACCAGTAGTGCTATAGCAACCCGAGCACCGTGATTTTCTATTCTTTTCAAATAAACTCGTTTTACATACTTCAATATATACCTAATGAAGCCTTAAAGTTATTTTGATTATATATTTTATTGCTGTATTTTTTTTTTAATAAAGAAAACGGTCGAAAATGGGCAGTGACGGTAGTGTCCTCCTGCCTTGCGTGATTTTCACCCGAACGAATTTGAAAGAAAATGGTGACTTTCCCAAAATTGGAAGTTTTCATACATTTTTTACAATTTAACTTCCGAGTTGTTGAAGACTTGCCCTGTGGAAAGGTGGTGACATCTTGCCATCCGTTTTAATAAATTTTAACAAATACCTCGACCACGCTTCATATGCACTTTGTCCACCGCTCGCCTCACAAAGACATGGGTACCGTGCTGCTGCATCCGACGGCGGAGATTTATCCAAAAGCTTGATCGGCGAAATTTTGTTCATCGTTCACCGGTATCGAGCAACAGAGAAGAAACACTGTCTCGTCGGTCACGACAGAGCTCGAGCAATAGAGAACATATTTTCTCATGAGCCTTACAGGCAGAGCAGAGGCAGAGCACATTCTGTCTTGCATTCCTTGTCACCGACACAATCGAGAACAATCTCACGCCTTCCGATGATATTTTCGTGCCGACCCCGTTGAGTCCCTCGCTTCCGAGTTGCTGCAAACAACAAAAATTGTGACGTTATCGACCATCCTTGCCAATTGAACAACTGCCCTTGAACAAATATATCACTTTTTACAGACTACTCTAAAGAATTAAAGGAACAAAAATTTCTTCAATTTTTCAAAGTGTTTTTTCAAGTGCGTGAAAAATGGTCGCATCGAGATGAAAAAAGCATCATGAAGCTCCAAGTTTCTAGTTTCGAGATCTGCCGGCAAAACAAATTGGTGAGCTACTGTTATCGCGCAACGATAAAAAATAGCGAGAGAAAATTTGTTTCTAAATTTTTTGGTTTTTGTTTCAAGGGTCAACGCTCTCGAGAATGTTATTTCAGTTAAATCCATGTATCCAGTTAGCTTGTTTATTCAGCTTCAATTTGGTTTTTTGTCCCTCTACGTCAATTTTTTGTTGAGATATCCGACTGAATGAAAAAGATCCTTTTGTCTTCGATCATCGATATCTCAGCAACCAATGATCGCACGGGCAGCCTTGAAAACTTAAAAAAATTTCCTACCAGATCCTTTTATTGATTTTGTAGAAAAAAAACATTTTTGTCACGATTAATATTAATTTGAAAAAGGACAAAAAATGAGTTTTTATGGTTTTTCAGTAAATGTACTACTACTTTGTGAATATTGATAAAGACTAATGTTGCCCGGTTGTTTTTCTGCTTGTTGTACCTCCAAGAGCCCTGTAAACTTTCAATTTTATCCATCGAATTGTTTTTCCGGACCAATTTATTAAAATTTTACAAAACAGAGGAAGAAATGTATTGTTCCTAAACATCGTGTAAACATCAGAATGAAAAAACCAATTTTCTTCGACTTTTTTCACAACTTTGTACTAGTTGCTTGTTAAATTCAAGAAAAAAAAATTCGAAAAATTTCAATTTTTTTTTTTTCATATTTGTAAAACATTTCAGGAAACAATACAAACTCATTTTTTACACAATTCGACCTTTGCGCAACATAATTTCACTGATCTTTAATTGCGTTAATTAAAAGTTAATTAAAAACCCCCAAGCTGTATTCACTAGTCGACCTGAGAACTTAAATGAGATTAATTCTCGATATTTTCTGGGAAGGTTATTAGGGTTACAAAAAAACAGTTTCTTTGAAAACTAATATTTTTTTGGAAGAAAAAAACAATTAAAATTTTTTGGAAACTAATCTTATTATTGGTAACTTTTTTCTACATTTTGGTAAAAAAAAATGAATCTAAAGTTTTTGTAAACTTTAACTTTTATCAATATTTCTTCATGCCTAGTTAAAAAAAAAACTGTTTTCTGGAACCCTAATAACCTTCGTCGAAAATTTCAAGAGTTAATCGCATAAATGTTCTCAGATCGACTATTGAATACAGCTTGGTTATCAACTTTTAATTCATGCAATTAAAGATGAGTGCGTTAATTATAGTACGCAAAGGCCGAATCGTGTAAAAAATGAGTCAGTATTGTTTCCTGAAATGTTTTACAAAGTTAAAGGGAATTAAAATAAAATGAAATGTTTCGAATTTTTTTTCTTAAATTAAACAAGAAACTGGTGCAAAGTTGTGAAAAAAGTCGAAGATAATTTGTCTTTCTATTTTGAAGATGATTACACGATGTTCAGGAAAAATACACTTGTGCCTTTAATTGTTCTGTAAAACATCAGTCCGGAAAAACGGTTCGATGGGTCAATTTGAAAATTAACAGGGCTGTTGGGGCTACATTACGCTGAAAAAAAACGCGGCAACATTAGTTTTTCCATCAATATTTGTAAAGTAGTAGTAGATTTACTGACAAACTATAAAAAGTCACTTTTTGTCCTTTTTTCAAATTAATGATAAGGGTGAAAAAATGTTTTTCTCAAAGATGAACGAAAGGGGCAGATAGGAAACTTATTCAAGTTTTCAAAGCTGCCGTTTAATTCCCGTTCCGATCATTGGTTGCTGAGGTATCGATGATCAGAGACAACAGGATCTTTTTTATTTAGAGTCAGATATCTCAGCAAAAAATTGATGTAGAGAGACAAAACAACCAAATTAAAGCTGAATCAACAAGCTAACTGACCTATACATTGAATTTTGTGGAAAAAAATGACCTAGCCCGTGAACCCTTGAGAAAAAAACATAAATTTGGAAATTTTTTTCCTCAGCTATTTTTTATGATTGTGCGATAACCGTAGCTCACAAATAAATTTTGCCAAAAGATCTCGAAACTAGAAACTTGAAGCTTCAAAGTCTTTTTTTCATCTCGGTACGACCATTTTTCACATAGATACAGCGCTCCAAAAAACACTTAAAAAAATGAAGAAATGTTCTGTTCTTTTTATTTTTCGGAGTAATATATAAAAATTATGGTCGAAAATACGAACTTTTGTTCAAACTCTTTTCTATTTTTTTCAAAATTGTAATGAAATTCCCCCCCGTACTTGACATCTAAAACTAACATAATTAGCCAAAATATTGCACACTTAGTTTCAGGATTAAATTTACAATAGTTCTCTGCATTCTGCGGAGAGGCTATGAGGTTGAAGTTTGGATCGTTGGAACGCAACGAAAATTAATATTTGTGAACTCCTTTAATTTATTTTTTCGTTTCGTGCCGAAGCACGAATCGAATTGAAATTTACCTTCGGCATGAACCAATTTGTGTCGAAGGACGAATTGCCAAGGAAGCATCCTTGGCGATACATCCCTTCGCTCGGTATATTCTAATCTGATTCGAACGTGAAATCCTCACCGATTTTACGTTTGAATCCGTGTGAAATATACCGAGCGGAGATATTCCTCACCAAGGGTGCTTCCTTGGCAATTCGTGCTGCGTCACGAATCGACTCGTGCCAAAGCTAAATTCCAATTCGAGCTAATTTTCCATTTGCTTTTTACCAAAGCACGAATCGAATTGGAATCTAGCGTCGGCATGAACCAATTTGTGTCGAAGCACAAATTGCCAAGGAAACATCCTTGGCGATCAATCTCTCTGCTCGGTATATTCTAATCTGATTCGAATGTCAAATCCTCGTCGATTTCACGTTTGAATCCGTGTGAAATATACTGAGCGGAGATATTCCTCACCAAGGGTGCTTCCTTGGCAATTCTTGCTGTGTCACAAATCGACTCGTGCCAAAGCTAAATTCTAATTGGAGCAAATTTTCCATTTGCTTTATACCGAAGCACGAATCAAATTGAAATCTAGCTTCGGCATGAACCAATTTATGTCGAAGCACAAATTGCCAAGGAATCATCCTTGGCGATACATCCCTTCGCTCGGATGCTTCCTTGGCAATTTGTGCTTCGACACAAATTGGTTCATGCCGAAGCTAGATTCCAATTCGATTTGTGCTTCGGTACAAAGAAAATGGAAAAATTAGCTCGAATTGGAATTTAGCTTTGGCACGAGTCGATTCGTGACGCAGCACAAATTGCCAAGGAAGCACCCTTGGTGAGGAACATCTCCGCTCATTATATTTCACATGGATTGAAACGTGAAATCGACGAGGATTTCACAGTCGAATCAGATTAGAATATATTATATACTAATCTGATTCGACTGTGAAATCCTCGTCGATTTCAAGTTTCAATCCATGTGAAATATAATGAGCGGAGATGTTCCTCACCAAGGGTGCTTCCTTGGCAATTTGTGCTGCGTCACGAATCGACTCGTGCCAAAGCTAAATTCCAATTCGAGCTAATTTTTCCATTTTCTTTGTACCGAAGCACAAATCGAATTGGAATCTAGCTTCGGCATGAACCAATTTGTGTCGAAGCACAAATTGCCAAGGAAGCATCCTTGGCGATAAATCTCTCTGCTCGGTATATTCTAATCTGATTCGAATATGAAATTCTTGTCGCTTTCACGTTTGAATCCGTTTGGAATATACCAAGCGGAGAGATTCCTCATCAAGGATGCTTCCTTGGCAATTCGTCCGAAGCCGTTGAGTACCCAAAGTACGATAGCATGTACGTACCTTGACTTCGGGTGCTTTTTCCTTCGGCTTCTCGCTGTCACGATGTACCTCGATCTTCTTCTTCGTGCAATAGTCCGCAGCAGTTTTCTCGTCGATTATTTCCTTGTCGGGCTTCGTTGTCGGGATTTCTCGTCGATGGTGTGCCGGCGTCCTGAGGCGTCGCCCTCGACCACCGGGCTCGTTTCTTTTTTCACGGCAAATAAACACTCACCAAAACGCGACGAACATAAACTCCACTCTATCACACACTACTTTACACATCGTTTGAAATATATTTCAAACAAATGTGCGAGGTTAGAGCTCAGGCTTTCGACCTGTCAAAAATAAATTGTTCCGGAAGGAGGCGAGCGCGGTCGGTAAAAAAAAACGAAGCGAGCTGCGCGCCGCTAGTGAGAAAACGGATGAACTGAACGCTCGCTCCGGTACCTGATATTTTGAGCTTAGTCGATACATTTTTGCTACATTTATGTAAAAATTTCAAAATGCTTTTTCTCCGCCATTTGTTCATGAAAACAGGCGAAACAAAGCTTAAAATGTGTGCTTTTTCATGATCCAGAGGATGACGCTCGGAAAATTACCGAAAATGCGATGCAATGGTTAATAATTCACCATTTTTCGCAGGGTAACCACAAACTGTAAATTTTTTTTGGAAATTTTTGATAACGGAGGTCATCATCCCCTCGGAGCAAGTGTCCTGCATGCACACAACAAATTTCATTCCAATCGGTTGTTCCGTTTGGGAGAATTCTTTTGTCAAAATTTCGAAGCGGTCGGAGGCATGTGGCACATCGCCTTAAACCGCTCGTTACACGATTTCCGCAATAATTCCCACAGTTCGAAGAGAAACTTTTGCTCCTTTGGTGAGTTATTGCGAAATGAATAACCATTCGAGGAATTTGGTTTAAGAATAATAATAATCAACTATGATGATGATGATGATGATGATGATGATGATGATGATGATGATGATGATCATCATCATCATCATCCCCATGAGAATATAAGTATTTTGTATCTTTGAAGGAATGAAAGGCTGCGCCGGTTATACCGGTCGTGACGCGACTCTTGATAACCCATTGAATCGGATGAAACGGAATTGCGCGGAAAAAATAATGGTGGGTAAGACAGTATGTATTCACGAGAACTTGTCAATTTTCAGAAAAACCGACTTCTCCATCTTACCAACGTGAGGTTACGAGGGTGTACAGAGGCAAGGCACGTTTGTTCATTTGCAAAATGGCTTACTACCCTTGATACATTATCGGTGGGAAAACACCGTGGCGCCGATAATGCAGGAAGAAACGGGACCGACGATACGATTGGAAAGGAGGCGCAGGATTTGATTGTACCAACAAGCCATAAGATTGAAAATGAGTTTATTGATCGTAAGTTTGTCTTCGCTTATCATGCATTTGCGCAAAGATTACGATTACCTCGCCCCGCTTGTTGACGTGTGGCGGTACGGTAGGCAATTTTTAACTACCACGTACTATTTCTGACCATCTCGATACGCTCCTTCATCAATTTTATGCCGTATTCGTTGATCTCGTTGTACCGAGGTAACGCTTTCTTCACCTCATTGAACCAACGTGCGACGTTTCCATAGTCGGACAATTCAAAATGCAGAGCCTTAAAAAATACGCATTAATGTACCGTCAAGGTAACCGCTGGGTTACCTTGATATTATAATATACATGTGTGTGAGTGTGTTGATTACATCGAAATTTGAGGTAGAAGCAACAAGTGCAACGTCCGCTATAGTCATACAAGGACCAGCCACGTATTCCGAATTCTCGAGAAAGCCGTCCAATATTTCAAACGCCTTCTTGACACTCTCAAACTTGGCTCGGTCAGGAATCTTTCCCTCAAAGTTTATGGGCTTCTGAAAAAGAGACCCGCCGTAGTACGTTTCAACGGCCAAAATGTCATTCAAAACAAGAAGCTCGACCGTTGAAGCTCACGTAGTATTCGTCGAAACTCTTGGTCAAAGTTGCCATGTCGAAATAGAGTCGTTGATCAACGAGACTCCGAGCTTTCGGTTCTTTCGGATAGAGTGTCTCATCTTTGCCGTAACACTCTGCCAGATAAGACATTATCGCGCGGCTGTAGAAAATCGTTTAAATCCCGTTTCTAATAAATTGAATTTACCGATATTCAATGCTTTACTCGAAAACACTTTTCGACTTTGAAAATTTGACAAATACCTCTCCCACAAATAGAAACCGTCATCGACGAGCAACGGTACGCAGTGCTGTGGATTCATCTGCGACATTTTAGCGCACGCACGCACGCGCGCGCACACACACATATAATCGTTAACGACAAAAGTAACATGGGCCGAGACGGAAAAAAACGGTACAAGAAAAATGACATACTTGAAGAAATTCGAGGCGAAGATGTTCGTCGTTCCGTATAGCAACCAGTTTGAGATTGAGACGTAGGTCGAGTTTAGCCGCTAGCAACAATACCGCTCGACAGGGTAAACTCCCGGGTGCGTAGTACAGATCTATGGTCATCTTTTAAAACTTTCGTCCACGTCTTTTTTTCCGTACAAACAATCGAGCGGAGGAGCGTCCCCTTTCGAATGACTTTCTCGACACTTTGTCGGGTAAGACAGAGTTTGGCATGCCCGAGTATTAAGTAAAATTGCTCTAGCAATTTAGCGGGAATGAGGGAGGAATTAAGGCGAGCTTCGCCAAGGATACTGATAAGCTAACGACTGGTTTGTTGCGCGTAAAAAGGCAGGCAGGGAACGATAACGCAGAAACTCGGTATCTATTGTTAGCTTGTGTTGCCCCCTTGACTCGTTCTGCATCTTTTTGAAATGCTCTACACCTGTGTAGTATAACGAGAAATATTCAACATGTAAAAAATATATCTCGATAGGTGACTGTTATAGTCTTTCAACCATAAAAGAACCGAACGGTGCATTAGTTTTAACTTTTATGATATCAGAAAAGCCAAAAATCTTTTTCCTTGTTGATTCGACTATGGGAAAACGTTGACTTGTACAACTTTTGTATGGTCGGTGAAACATTCCGAGGCTTCTGTATTTGTGCCACACGAAATTACAACGCAACGTCCAAACGAGATTCACGATAAAGTGTGTGCAAGACAGAAGTAGAGGATCGTATTCGAAAGGTGGGCGAGGACGCTTTTGAAAAGACGATTGTCGAGGAGGTATTCTAAAGCTAGAAGCAACGGATATGACTTCCGAGTGGTTCGTATCGCTCGCTCAGTCAGCCTCGTCGCACTCTTTCCGCTCGCTCCCAACTTTCTCATCTATAATCTTCTTCAACATTTCCACTCCATCGCTGTTGGCCACTCTGTACCCGGGCACGCAACTTTTCATCCTTTCCATCCATTTGCCGACATTCTCGTACCGTGACAGGTCAAATTCGAATGCCTGAAACAATAGCAGGGTCTGTGAGCGATCCAGGCTGCTCCTCTTCCATTGATCGATAATTCGCTTAGCAACGAGCACAAGGTTTCCCTATCAACAATGACGACGTCTTGGTTTTTCAAGTCGCATTCGATTGGCAGTGGAACTCTGCGGGAATAAATACTTTGCCGGAGGAAAGAAGGAAGGATGGAAGCGAACGGCGGGGGGGGGGGGGGGGGGGTTGCTACCTCTGCCGTTGTCACCGTAGCGATCAATGACAAATCGGCTATTGTCATGTTTCGTCCCGCGACGTAATCCTGATTGTCCAAATATTTCTCGAGTACATCGAAAGCGGAGGCGAGTTTCTCGTAAAGGGCCGCGTCGGACTCGGCCTCTGCTCGAACGAGTTTCGGAAACTCGTGTAAGAGCGAAGGGACAAAAAAAATTGTTATACCGTGGCTGTCGACTTTCGTATTTGTTGTTATTCTCAACTTTATCCACTCACGTAATAGGCCGCAATATTTTTGTAGAGGGTGCCAATGTCAAAGTGGAGGCGTTGGTTAACGAGCGCACGCGCCGCGGGCTTGGTCGGATAAAGCCGTTCGTTGTTGCCGTACTCATCCACCAAATATCCCATTATGGCTCGACTGAAATTCGTTAATTATCCCTTTCTGATGACATTGATGCGCAATCGTGCATCCAGCCTAAACTTGATTATTATCCACCGATATCAATAGGGAGCGGGAGAGAGAGAGAGAGAGAGAGAGAGAGGGAGGGAGGGAGAGAAGAAAAAAACAGACCTCTCAGTCAATTTGTAATCACCGTCGATCAGCAATGGAATTGTTTTTCGTGGATTCAACTGAAAAAGGCGAGTAAAACGATCAAGTGGAAAAATAATCGATCGCAGTTATTCACACGTGCGTACCTGCTCGTATTCCGCCGTCAGATTTTCATTCTCGAATATGTTGATTGTTTTTCCGTTGAGCGTTACTCCGATCGCTTCAGCAGTTAGCATAACCGCGCGGCAGGGTGCACTCGCCGGAAAAAAATAAAAATCAAGCGACATAGCGAGGAACGAGGGTACTAGACGAAGGGAGCGCGGCTCGCGACAAGCCCGAATCCGTGGGTACCACTGGTTCGATGTGTACTGAAGTTCAGTCGCGACGAGGCCATCACCGCAGTCGATACACCAACGTTTCTAGAAGAAACCTTCGGCCCCTCGACCTCGACCCTCCCCTCCTACAAAAAAAAACTCTAAGCCAAGTGTAGAAAATAAACAAAGCTTTCGCCTCAGTGCTATCGATTGTATGCATGACTTATAAATGATTTTATAATTGATGTAACCTACATTCGTAGATGCATTCGAGAGGATACGAATGAGAGCTGTCCGGCGACATTTTCCATTATCAGCGACGCGTTACGCTGCCGATTCAATCAATTCTCAAATTACCGCGCGCTAATAGCCTTCGATAATAATCCTCGAGAGTTGGGCGGAATGCCAAATGCGAGCGTCGATTTGTCGATGATCGGTTTTCGATTAGATGTTGGGACGACCCTTTATGCGCTACGCTAGCGTCTACCAAGATTCGTATTCCTTCGACAAACGACTCGAACAATTTCGTATAGCGCCATGGCTCTATTAAAAAAAAAACATCTACGCCATAGAGTGGCTCGCTTGGTCTCGCGTCCCTCTTATTAGTAATAGTTCGTCGTGAGAAGATCCCGCAAATGAGACAGCTACGAGAGACGCGAAACTCGATATCATGTCTATTCCGCGGATGGTAACCGAGGAAAAAACAACACGTTTACCGGTCACGTTTCCCTGCGTGATTCTCATAGCGGCGGAGGAGTTTATCATTTGGATGTGAAAATTGGTTCGGAGAAAAAAAGAGAACAACATTTTGAAAAATCCCTGCTTCGTTGTATTCCTCGCGATGCTGGGCAAGCACAAAATGTCCAGCGTTATCAAGCGTGAGAGTAGAAAGTAAGGGATGAAGGGAAGAATGAAACGCTTCACTTTTTGGACATCTTGTCGACCATTTCCTTGAACGCTTTCAGACCCGCTCCGTTTATTTCCTCGTACTTAACAGCCTCGGCTTTGATCCTGGCCGACCACTTTGTCACGTTTTTGAACGGACTCGAGTCGTACTTCATCAACTGTGGGTAAAAAACGACGCGTCAGAATGTATATTCCATTCGGGGGCTAATTAGTCGTGAGGCTCTGGTGCAACTTTAGCGCTCACCTCAAAGGTGGACACCGTCGTGATGAGCGCGAGATCGGCTATGGTCAATTTTTTTCCGGCGGCGTAATCCTGTCCTTCGAGAAACTTGTCGAGAAAGCCAAAAGCTTGGCCAATTTTGTCATACTTGGCCGAATCTTTCGGAGCTCCGGCAAAGATTTGGGGATACTACGGGTGTGGATGGAAGAATAGAATGGTAATTGAAAGGGCCTTGTTGGCCAGCGTTGGCGGTCTACGACTCGCTGTCCTTAGCACGCACGAGCAAACGGTTACTTACGTAATATTCAGAGAAGGCCGCATACAGCGTTCCCATGTCGAAGTAGAGTCGCTGATTAACGACAGCGCGTTCCTTCGGCTCCTTCGGGTAGAGTATATCATTTTTTCCGTATTTTTCCACAAGATAGCCCATGATCGCTCGACTGTGAAGAACGATAGAGCATTTTTCTCGGTCAGTTCCGTTCTCCTTGTCGGCACATTATTATTATTATCATTGTCATTATCATTGTTATTAGCCATACGTTTCCCCAATGACTCAACTCGAATTGACTCAAACCGTGCGCGTACAAAGAAATCTCACGACCGCCGTATTACAGGCAAACGAGAAACTCACCTCTCCCATAAGCAAAAACCACCGTCGTCCATAGTGGGAACAGTGTGCTGAGGATTCAACTGAAAAAAGAAAAACAGCAACAAGAAAATCACGTGCTTCCTTCGTTCGTTCGATAATGTGAGAAAAGGATCAAGAGTACAGACCTTTAGAAATTCGGGTTTGAGATGTTCGCCGCTCATCAAGTTGAGCAGCTTAAGGTTGAGATCAACACCCACAGCGGCAGCTGCGAGGCGAACCGCACGACAAGGTCCGCTCCCCGGCACGTAGTACAGATCAATCGGCATTTTCTACTCTGAAATTGGTTCAACCTTCTCTTTAAATTATTCCGTACAATTTCATTGAATCGTTTCGTTTCACTTGCTCTCTTATTAATTCAAAATGCAAGCGTAAGTTTGGTAAACTGCAAGATAGGTTGTTGATAAGCGAATGTCCGCACTCGCACCTCGCGACAAGTCGATCGCGTCGCGACACCGGAAATTACTCGACCAACCCAAAGAAAAAAAAAAGAAGTTTGTCGATACACTCGCAATGTGAGCTTCGAAACGCTTAAATTCGCGGTACGTGTTATCGTAAACCGGCTAGTAGTAATCTCTTGAAGTAAGCGATGTATGCGATAAGTTTTCGCCGTCTTCCTACGGTTGGTGCACAGTGTAAGAGAAAAAAAAGCCTCCGAATTTCTAGAAAACAAGTTTGTCAGATGGCCGCAAATATTTCGCTTGGTTCACACTTATAAATAAACAATCATATTTTTTACTCCGCGGGAAGGACGCGAGTAGTTGATTATTGAAACCAGATCAACCAGATACCGTCCCACGTTCGTGTGCCTCTTATATTTTTCACACAACCGTCTAAAAATTATCCAATGATTTTATATTCGATTAAGATGAAAAGTTGATCGCGCGCACCTTTGACGCAGCTTGTACTCTGAGAAAGTGAATAAATTCTTGATGCCGTGTCAGATTGATGCGCGCGTACTGGCTCACGCGTAGATGACGACTAACGTTCTCTCGTACAATGAAGGCGCGCAACGATACTCGAGGAAGCGAGGCTTATTGCGCTTTCGGAATCCCCCAGCTCAATCGGTTGTGTATCGAGTCTAATCGCGAAGAAGGCCTTGGAAATAAAATCGGACCAATCGCGTTTTTCGAGCGTTAATTGGTACGAGCTCTGACACAGTCGACTTGCCAAGTATTCGCGCGTTGTACCGAAGAGAAATATCACCGATCAAGGAGCACAACGAACGTTTTTCGTTCGATTTTTTTACTCCGCCCGCCTGATGTCTAGTTTTTTCAGGTAAACCAACCCGTAATCTCTGTCGATGGAGCCAATTTGCATTAATCGTCTCTAAGGATATTTTTCATGGAGGTTGAGGATGTTTCGACTCGCAAGGACACCGTGTGCCTATGGATCTTGATCGAGAACGATACAGAACGACGCGATACTTGAGGAGCAAGTACTATCGTTGAAAGATCGCTGTCGTGAAGAAACGCGCGCGACATGACAAATTGGAAAAGTGTCTTGTCATCGCTGCGATGCGCAGACACATATTACGTTTTTCTCCGGTATGTGTATGTACAGCCATATATACGTATCACCTCGATTAATCGGGAATTTGTTCTCCTTGGCCTGGACAGGATGTATAGGTAGGTACGGAGGAATGCGCAGCCTTCGCCTGACGATTTTATAGAAACAATCACGTGCTCCTATACCAACGGAAAGAATACTAGACAGGGAATG
The DNA here is from genome assembly GCA_944452715.1 of Ophion slaviceki. Taxonomy (NCBI): domain Eukaryota; kingdom Metazoa; phylum Arthropoda; class Insecta; order Hymenoptera; family Ichneumonidae; genus Ophion; species Ophion slaviceki. The sequence continues at coordinate 603,792 of OX101786.1, read as the reverse complement.
TTCCTGTGCGTGTGTGTGGCACAACCTTTTCTAACAAAAATAACACTCGTTGCTTCTTTTTCTAGACTCATAGCGTTATTCCATTCGTAAGCCCGTGCAGAAATTCTCACAGGAATCCAATTGGATTCCCATATTTTGTTACTACTTCCCAATAGGGATCCGATGGCTAATCGCGTTGAATCCCTTCAATGGAACGTCACGCTCGTCCATTGGATTATAATCGGGAATCTACATTGGAATCCACTTTACGAGTCCAATTTGAATCCTAAAGGAGTGCCACATTATCGAAGAGAACCCGATACGATATTCTCGATGGATACCATCGTATTCTGTACGTTGAATTTTCTAACCGATGTATATATATATATACCAGGTGTGTAAGTATGAAACCGGAATTTGCCCATAGGTGGCGCTAGATGTCGATGCAGTTACCGACACATCACGTCAGCGGTGTCTTGTTATTGTATTGATATCCGACAAAGATTTCCAACTCACAGTAACACGAGTTTCATTCAGTAGCATTAGTTTATTAGAGATAAACATGTCGAGTTTTGTGCCAACAAATTACGATTTGCGGACAGCACTACTTTTCTGTTTTCATCTGAAGAAAACCGCAGCCGAATCGCATCGAATGCTTGTGGAGGCGTTTGGTGAGCATGCTCTCGGTAAAACACAATGTTTCGAGTGGTTCAAACGGTTCAAAAGTGGCGATTTTGACGTGAGGAACGAAGAACGTGGAAGACCACCGAAAAAGTTTGAAGACGCTGACCTGCAAGCCTTGTTGGACGAAGACGACGCTCAAACACAACAACAACTGGCGGATCAGTTAAAGGTGACCCGAGAAGCCATCTCCCTTCGGTTGAAAGCCATGGGAAAGATACAAAAGGTGGGGAAATGGGTTCCACATGAACTCAACGAAAGACAGCAGGAAAACCGCAAAACATCACGCGAAATGCTGCTCGCCGGGTTCAAAAGAAAGTCATTTCTCCATCGAATTGTGACTGGCGATGAAAAGTGGATATATTTCGAGAATCCTAAGCGCAAAAAGTCATGGGTTACTCCGGGTGAACCATCAACATCGACGGCAAGACCAAACCGCTACGGACGAAAGACAATGCTGTGTGTTTGGTGGGATCAGAAGGGCGTAATCTACTACGAGCTGCTGAAACCTGGGGAAACTGTCAATACTCAACGCTACCGACAACAAATGACCGATTTGGATCGAGTTTTGCGTGAAAAACGACCAGAATACCAACAAAGACAACACAAGGTGATTTTGCTGCATGACAATGCACCAGCACACAAAGCAAAACAGGTCCAGGAAACGATAGAGTCGTTCCGTTGGGAGATTCTTCAGCACGCGCCTTACTCACCGGACCTTGCCCCATCCGATTACTACTTGTTTGCATCGATGGGACACGCACTTGCTGAGCAGCGCTTTACTTCTTACGAAGATGTACGAAAATGGCTCGATGACAGGTTTGCCTCAAAAGAGCAACAGTTCTTTTGGCGCGGAATCCACAAATTGCCAGAAAGATGGGAAAAATGTATAGATAGCGACGGACAATACTTTGAATAAGTTACTTTGTATCATATCATTACAATAAACGTGTTTTTTCTGTACAAAAATTCCGGTTTCATACTTACACACCTGGTATATATATTTATAGTGCGAGTAAATGTGCGATCGACGTACATCGGTGGCCCCAATTTTTTCGATTTTTACTTTTACTTTCTAATGGTGGGTTTCGGGACTCAAAATTGTCTAAATATATTTTGGGCTATTTGCTTGAGCACCATTATGTGAATATCGAAAAAGTAAATGCGCGACCTACTCCCATCGGTAGATGCAATTTCTTCAATTAACCTCGTGGTAAAGGTGAGTTTCGGGACTCGTCCATGGTCGATACAAGTTTTTCGTACGCCAAATACATAAAGCAACTAGTAGATTGTCAAAAATCGTGAATAAAAAAAGATCGATCCATCCCAACGATGCAAACTGCAACATCATGAAAATCCACTGTAATTATCGTTCATTTTTTATTTTACTGCACTTTCACATAATATCAACCCACACGTTGAAACGCTCCACTACACTCTCGTTCCAAGTTCCTCGTCGAAGTACCAGGCAACGTAAGTCGAGGCCGGAGCTGCGTCCCTACACACTCGTGCAATCTAGCGATGATTTTCGAGTTATTTCATGTTCAAACTTCGGGCCCTTTGATTCGGGCACCAAAAACCGACGCCGAACGAAAGTCGCCCGAGGCGAGGCGGAGTAGTACGAAGCGACCGTCTGCACTCTCATCTTCGTTAATCGGCGTTAAGGCGTTACCCCCACTTGTAGCGCAAAAAAGGCCTTTTTCATGAATTTTTTCAAAGAAAACTACAAAACTTTTTTAATCGATCAATATACCATCTTAAAGAACACATCTTGAAGAACTTTCAGTAATTTTTTTATTGAAAAATATTACATTGTTTAGTGGCAAATGGCCGTCAATGAAATAATGTTTTTATATACACGGTTTGCGGTGACCAACATTGCGGCGAAGTGGATCATCTGAAAAAAAAATGCGGATGGATTTAGTCAAATATAAGTATAAACTAGTCTTTAATCGAAGGATTTTAAAAAATATTCATTTTTCACAAAATGGCGGACAGTCAAAGTTAGTGGTTCGATTTTAACGAAAAAAACGGCCGTTTTTTGGCTGTAAAACGGCCATTAAAAAAAAAATCGAACAATTAAAGACTACATTTTTATGTATTAAATAAGCCTGCAAAATTTCAAGAAGATCGGTTCATTAGTGTTCGAGTAATCTTGGTCACCGACTTCAGAAATGCCATTTTGAGAAAAACGCGTTTAAAGTTTCAATTTCAGTATACACGAAGAAAATATTTTTTTTTGTAAACTTACATAGAGTCATCTATTCCGGGCCCATACAGAAGTATGGGCCCGGATACTTATACTTCAAAAAAATGCAATAAAAAAAATCGATTTTTTCAAAATCGCAAGTGGGGGTAACCCCTTAAATAGCGCACAATCTAATTCTATCCCAATGAGGACTTCCTACGGGCGATGTCCCTGAAAAATCCCCGAAGAGCGAATGTGGTAGGATGTTCGGACTTCCGAACAAATTTGTCTGTAGCGATGATCGCCAAAAGATATATATTTTTTATGGAGATTCAACCAATTCCGGTTGAGAATTTCAAACGAAAAATTTATTTTATTTATTATTTTGTTTCAACACGCGTCGGAAATGAAGATTTGTTATTTTCAATATTTCCATACGCGTAAAAATATTGCGCTACACAATTTTCAAAATGTATGTATCATTCAAACGAATAATATACCTGAATCGTGTGAAAATGTGAACAAAAAAAAATAAGAGTCGTAAATTATTACGATAAGAATTTTGGGTCGCGGCAAGCGAATACGATCGGTCTGTATGTATGTATCTTTTTTACAACTGCAAAAAAGATACGATATCGCCCGTGGTGTGTGCTTAGTCGATACGAATGGCAAAGGCGTGTTTATTATCAAGTGAAAGGATCGCAATGTATGCCGGAGCCGAGGCTAGTCTCGGAGGAGCCTTGAAACGACGCGCACCGCCCAAGAGATTTCATTTCAATTATCATCAAGTACTTAATGAATCACGACGTACGGAGATACGGCGTTTCGGAGGTAAGGGCCCATCCCGCGGCTCCGCGTATCTGAACACTTTTCTGTCGAGTCCCTTCGACAATCGTGCACTTTCCTTCGCTTTTTCTCACTTTTTCTCCATACCCAGTTAACCAAGCGTACTATTAGTACAGCATACTGCAAATGTGGAGTACGCGGTGCCCTACAGTACCGGTAATGTACGGGTACGGGATAGCAGCGTAGTCGTACCTCCACGGTATCGCTACCGTGGTGTTATTGTACCGGTACCGTACTAGTAAATTGGCGGTACAGCGTACCGTACGGCGTACCGGTACTGTTCCAGTACCGTACGCACGTACGAGGTGGCAACAGTATCGGTACGACGCACTCCACATGGGCGGTACATTTGCGATTCGTCGTTAGCTGGGTATGCTCTAATCACACGGTAGAGTCCCGTATTATCATCGAGAAATAATTCGCGCTCACAGCAGGCACTCTCCCGCTCTTCGTCTCGCGCAGCAATTCGAGAGTGCGGTGGAGCTTCACGGATTCCCCGTGTCCGCTCTTTTATTAGCTCGGTTGTACTTTCGAAGGAACGTACCTCTTGGCACGTTAAAAATCCAAATATTTCATAATTGAGGCAAAATGTTTTTCATTCAAATGGGAGCGATTCGGTTGCCGTCGCGTGACCCTAACGCCTCGTTTCATATTACTTATTTTCCGTAATATTCCTCGTTGGATTTCTTGTCTCTCTTTGACGTTGAAATTGTTCTCTTCTATATTACAATTCCCTCTCCATGCATTTTTCTTTCCATTCTCTCAGCCCAGGAGCCAACTCGGCAACGCTTTGTTGCCGAGCAACCTACTTTAGAGTAGATGGGACGAGTCGCGTACACACTCGCAAGCCCGCTCGAGGTGACGCGCGGGGGGTGGCTCTGTCCCGGGACAGCGAGACCGTATTTAAAGGATGTCTTTCGACGGGTGGCTTCCCTCGAGCACGTCGCGCATCTCTACGCCAGCACCATCAGCAGCAGTCTTACTCTTCCTTCATATCGCTCTTCATCTTTGTGGCTCTCATTCATTAATGAGCCATTTCTGTGAAACGACTATGCGCCAAAAGGACAACGCAAACGTTGCGAAGAGATAATAAAAACGACCTGGAAGCGCGAAAAAAACACATTTTCACCGATCATAAAGAAGCCATATATCCCGAGTCGACATTTTCAGCCTTTTTTATTCTGCAGCTCCTCACAGCGGTAGTAAAATAGCTTCGAATTTAATGTTAAACAAAGTCCTACTTAACGTCTAAAACGAGAAAAATGTCTCCTTTATACACTTTTAGGCGCTGTTTAGTAGGATGTCGATATACCGTTCTTGAATTACACACGTATACACGCCCACACATACACGCTATTACGCATACAGACATACGTACGTATATAAATGCATACATACGACGTATCGATAAAGCATTATTAATAACCCCGCATTGTTATCGTTGAATTATAGGAATTATCAAATTATCACGCAAGTTGAACATTTATTAAAATATGGAACTCCTCATTAAATTTTCGAAGTTTGCACGAAACATAGTGCGCATTATCGTTTGGCCTTGTGGGTGAATTCAAAAAATATACACTTGACTCAAAATCAGGCTATCTAAAGATGTAAATTTAATATTTTCGATATGTACAATAGAGCATTACAAACGCACAATCTCTAGTGGGGCAATATTACGTTGTAATTCACGTTGTAATAATCGGCAAATACAAATTGAATGTAATTGCATGAGTGAACACTATGCGCGGTCGTGGTGCAAGAGTCGCTCTGCGGTAATACATTTGTTGTTAATGGAAATCGATTTAATTTCGATAGGTCGGCATTTTTATTCACTTGTCATAGGACGGACACGATGAGGGCTATTTCTATCGAAACTATTGTAACAATTTGCATTTATATGCATTTCAATGAGACCATATATGCTGCGTTGTTTATTCACAAAGAAGTACCAGAATAAAATACCTTGTTGATTTTTATTTCATTTTTATGATCTTGAATAATGATAAAATGTGAATAATTGAATCTACGTTGCAGAGAAGTGAAATATCTACGTAAACATAATTTATTAATAATTTTATCGGTAAATGAATAATTAGTATTATTCTCGTGAACGTATGTTTCGTCGAAACAATCCAATCAAAAGAGAAAGTGGAATTACTTGAACTGGGTCAGGTAGGAGTAGGTACAAAGTTTTTGCAGAAGGCAGCTGTCTTACCAGCAGCAAAGGAGGAGCAGAAAAGTTGATTTGGGTGACATTTTGAGGCGCATAGGAGGACTTGTAGTATCAAGTAGCCTCAAGTGAGGCTTCAATGGAGTCGAAGAGCTCCAAAAAAGGGTGAAAATTCCCACTCGGGTAGACGTTTTGGCCAGACGTAAACGCGAGAACGTAAAATGTCCCGGTGAACGAGTGTTAATCGGGAGATGGTTTTTTTCATTGACAATTCGGAAGAAAGACGTACGCCAGAGGACCGGAATTGCGACGAATCTCTGGATTTGACGAGGTGCATCGTGAAGCGACAGCACGTTTGCAAGCCCATGGTAGCGCGTGTATTTGATAACTAGCGAAAGGGGCTTGCAATGGCACGGACCCGGGTAGAAGATAAGAGCTTCGGGGCGAGTAGCGGCGATTCTGGTGCGTGAGCACACGGGGAGACAGCCTCGTCAGAGGCTTTTTCCTCTCGCTCTACCACGAGTAGCACGAACAAAATATGAGAAGAATCGGTGACCACTGTCTGCGACGGCGAGGCTACCTCGTGCCACTCTTACACTGCAAAAACAAACGTGTTGTTTTTACACATTTTAGGTGTGTAAATGGCTATAGACACTTTTTACACGTTTTGACGTGTGCGGAAAATAACGGTATAAAAATAACACGGATATATGCGGTTTAAGAACACACTTGCGTGTGCTATTTTCTTACACACGTTGGGACGTGTAAAAAGTGTCTACAGCCATTTACACACTCAAAGTGTGTAAAAACGACACACTTATTTTCGCAGTACTGTATATACATGGGATGCGTCGGAATAATAAATTGAATAACAAAAGCTTTCTATCGTCAAAATATATGCATTTATTGAACTGAACTCAAGATTACTTATATATTGCTCTGTAGTATGTATGAGGTGTCACTGTTTATTGTTTCTTCGAATAGGCTAGGTTCTCATACAGCTTCACGATGACGGCAGCTTTTTGCTTGCCGGCGATGACATCGAAACAAAAATACGTCGCTAAACATTCAATGCAGCTATCGAGGTTTTGGAAAATAGATTCCAATTGCAGGTTATTCCAGGTGACAAACTCAGAAATTATCTATCAATGAAACAAAAAGTTAAGACCGAATGTGGTTTCCAATTAACCGGTTAATCAATCTAAGTCAAATCAACTAATGATTTGCACGTGATGCCGTAACCAAGGTGATTTTTCAAACATATGATCAATATCTCGCGACACACTTAAACTGTGTTGCTTTTTCCCCCGTTATTTTTGCTCGTGTGTTGCTATCAACGTGTGTTGGTTCGTCCAATGTGTGTAAATATGCGTCTTGTTTTATGTGTGTTGGCGTAAGCGTGTTGTTGATGGGGAAAGCTACGAAGGTGTGTCATAATCCAATGTGTCAAAATTACACACGTGAGTGTGTAATTATAACGCATTACGTGTTACCATATGCATAAGTGTATTGAATCAACATGACAACGCGTGTCTAGCCTTCATGGTGTGTTACTTCTACATACTTTGAACACACGTCAAACACGCCTAGTTTTTGCAGTGTAATCGCATCATCGTAAAATATGTTTTCGCATGACCCAAGAGAGCCTTCGGCTTGACCTCGCGTCGTGCCAAGGACCATGTGCTACACTTTGTGCGTAGAACAACAATCTACTCGGGTTTTTGTTTTTTTTTAATCGAAAGATCGTAGCGGCGATATGACACAATATGTGCTTTCAGTTGCACCAATAATTATCGTTTCACTAAAGCCACAGAGATGCGTTTCGGTATGGAATGCCTAAGAAGCCTGGACGTTGGCGCGCAGTAATACTCCTAGGTGCGATGAGGCCGCTATGAAATCGTCGTACCCGTATTTGGCTGTTTCACCTTTACAGCGATCGTACCAAGCCGCCACGTTGTCGTACCTGGCAACGTCGAAGCCAAAAATCTGCAAACAGAAGTGGCCGATTCGGCATGTGGAAACGCGCATTTTTCGTTTCTTTTTATTGTTCAATTTTTTTCCGACTTTTGATCCTACGACAAACCTCGGCCATGCTGACGCTCACGAGAATGCTGAAGTCGGCGATGGTCAAACTTTCGCCGGCTACGTAGTCGCTATCCTCGAGAAATACGTTGAGTATCTCGAACGCCTTCTCGACCGCCAGCACTTTTTTCTCGTCGACCTCACTCGCCATCTTGAACGCGACTGGAATCTGCCAAAAATTGGACGTTCTTTTTGTAAAGAAAAAAATCGTCCACGGGATAGAGCCTGCTTGGTTGGACGATATCGCTTACCCAACATTGAAAAATATTGCCGTACAAGCTTTCAATGTCGAAGTAGAGCCTCTCATCGACGAGTCCTTTTTTTCGAGGATCCTTGGGATACAAGGAGTCGTTCTTCGCGTACTTGTTAACGAGGTATCCCATGATCGGTCGGCTGTGTCGCGTCGTCGATAAAGTGCGACGCGTAAAAAATTATTAACTCCGAGTTTTTAATCGACTCGTGTGCAATGCTCTTGCTACGCACCTTTCCGACAGTACGAAACCATTGTCGTCCAACGCAGGCACCACACGCTGTTGGTTTATCTGAAAAATTCGTCGGTGGGTGTATACGCGAGCGAGCGAGGAAAACAATAATGCAGGAGTAGCGAAGATTGCGACACTCCGAGTGCGGGTACCCCGCAAGGAGCTCGTTATCCGTAGCTCCGAATAAAGTTTCTCTTCCTCCGATTGATTTACCTTCGTGTACTCGGGTAGCATGTGTTCCCCGCTAAAAATGTCTATCAGCTTGAGGTTGAGACGAACGCCGAGAGCTTTCGCCAGCATTATAACCATTCGACAAGGTGGACTCGGCGGTACGTAATAAAGGTCAACCGTCATTTTTATGCGAGCATCACCTCCCTCGATTTTTCGAGCACTCTCAGCCTGCAAAGGTACACCGATTAGCCGTCGGAAAATTTTCCTCGGCACCGCCTGCGTGCCGATTGATCGTCTCTCGAACGGCAATGTCTCGATACCCGGCCGCGCCGCGCGGTTGCTGCCCCTCGAATACGTGATTCTTGCAACGGGTCAAACATATACTCTGCGAGCGGGGGCCGGGTGAGCCGACGACGATCGACGTATCGAGAGAGCGAGAGGAAGAGAACCAAATTGACAAACACAAGGCTTGATGGAAGAGAGATATTCGTGATGCAACGAGTAAAAGAGTAGATCGAAGCGCGAGAACTGTGTCGAACAGCGAACGATGTCGAGGCGGTAGGTGGTGAATCCAAAGAGTAACCATGACGATAGTGGCAAACATTGGGAGCGCGTTCGAGGGGGTGTTGGCAGCCTATCCGCGAGTCATAGGTATCAAAGTTACGTAGGACAAACGCGCATCCCACGTACGCATACCTACTGCACGAGAGACGATAAATGCGCCCAGTTTTACACAAGCTGGAGGAACAAATATCTCCAAAAGGTCTTGTGGCACTCTGCAATTTGCGAACGCTATACCGGTAATTGTGGAAATATCGCCAGCAGATCTCGTTCGAATTGTCGTTGGCACGGGCTCTTGTTTCAAGCGTATTTCGAGAAGCGCATCAATTTTCGGACTAAACTCGCACACACACACACACACACACACACACACACACACACACACACACACACACACACACACACACACACACACACTCACACACACACGCGCGCGCACACGCACACGCACGCACGCACGCACGCACACGCACGCACACGCACACACACACACACACACACACACACACACACACACACACACACACACACACACACACACACACACACACACATATATATATATATACACACACACATACACATATGTATTCACTTCTGACGAATGTGGAATTACTTAAGGAGGTACACCAGCTTCATACAATGTTGCCATGCTAAACCATGGTCAAATTTCAAAATGGTGATAGATCAATAAAATTTGGTGAGTATATTCTTTAGTATTATATATGTCAATACAATTTTTTTCAGATTTTTTCATTGTGCCGTTATCGAATAATTGAACATTGAAGTTCACGTGTATAAGCATAGGGTTTTTATAGATATAGGTATATATTCCGGGTATAAGAATAAACGCTTGTGAATTATTTGTAACAAAACGGCACAACCAAAAAATCTGAAAAAATTTGTATCTACATGAATAATACTAAAGAATATATTCACCAAATTTTATTGATCTATCACCATTTTGCTGAAGCTGGTGTACCTCCTTAAGGAGTGAGATGCAGTCAGAGGCGTGAAAAAACGAGCATTTTCAATAATTTTTTTTATAGTAAATGAGTTTTTTTTACGAAAGTGGTTACACAGAATTTTTATGTTATATTTCAACTTGACTTGTACACATTTTTAAAGAAAAATATTGATTATTTATAACAATATCTCCATCTTTGTCGGACCCCCTTCGGCATGTAACGCTTTGCGGTGATCATCATAAAATTTTCCTGAATCATCGGAAATAAAAAAACGAAAAAAATCATTAGCTTAAAAATAAATCTAGTTTTTAATCGAAGCTTTTTTTCAATTAACACAATGTCGGCTTCCGACAGATACCTTTCGATTTTCGACCAAAAAATCGCTGGTTAAAAAAAATAGAAATTTTCAACAAAAATAAAAATCTTTTGATTAAGGACTATTTTTTAATGCTAAAAATAAGCATACCAAATTTCATCAAACTCCATCGAGTGGTTTTTGAATTATAGTGGTCACCGACTTGAAAACCATAGTTTCGAGAAAAACGCGTTTAAAGTTTTTCGAAGTGGATACGGTATTATATGTTCGTAAAATTCTGAGCTGGATGGATAAAGTTAAACTTTTTTTATGTATTTCGATCCGCTGAATCCGAATATCACAATTTATTTGCCGAAAAGTCGAGCATTCGTTTGTTTATAGCCAATTGTTAAAACAATTTTTCAAAAAAATAAAGTTTTTGGGTATAAATTATTTTTTAAAAACATTTTGGGCAATTTTAAAACGAAGGTATTCTTTATAAAATTTTGCTAAAGTTCATAGTTTTTGAGTAATACATTTTTGAACATTTCTGAAAGAGTTTTCCAATTTTACACTTGATTTATGTATAGAAATACTAATTAAAATATTACTTACATCGAATCATCAATTTCTGGCCCATACTATAGCGCTTCTGCCGATGTGGGAGCTTCCAAAATATCAATTTGTTGTTGTTTTCGAAGCATTCTGCCTTCCCGGGTATTATTGTTTGCGCGTTTGTCAGCCGCTACCTGCCATGGGAACCCGACGCCCCTTCACTAATTGTGGGATGTCCCAGAAACTATTCATCGGATTGACTTGAAATTTTCAGGGAATTTTTCGAAACATCATACTTCAAGAAAACGAAAAAAATCGATTTTTTGAAAATTCTGACTGCATCTCACCCCTTAACACTCGGCTATGAGCTGTTCATATATACGCGGCGTTATTATTCGAGATTTCCTGCCGCATTTGTGTGCGCAAGCTCGTTTTCGAATTGGAACGATCCATAGCCGACATGTCTCCCAACACCGGGACGCTTTCGCCATTCGAGCTTCTTTGCGGAAGTGACGGCTCTCCAACAGTATCTTTCCGGACTAGTTTTTCTTTTGTTTCGCTGAGGCACGACAAAACGACGAAAAAAAGTATCGGAAGTCGATCAATTCGTCCTTTATGGACAACGCGATGGCTGCTCTCTCGTGGCGAGACAAACGACCCGCTAATTGAATATTTATTTCGATTGACGAAACGATCGCTTTCCAGTCGTGAAATAATGGCAAATTGGGAGCGCAAATCTCACAACGGGGAGTGCTTTATCGACGTTCGCGCGAGCACTTCCGGTCATTTACCAAAATGCATTCCGATCGATAATATTCTACATGCCGAAAGCTACACTGTAGAGCGAATAGACACGCGGTTAAGCCTTGGTACGGACGCGCCGATAAAACGTACAACGTGTACACGCACACGGAAGGATGCGCGTATTATAAATCGCCCATTGTTCGCAATATATATATATATATATATATATATATATATATATATATATATATATATATATATATATCTGTGTGTGTGTGTGTGTATCTACCTGGAAGAATAGTTGTTCCGCTACGATCGTCCCGCCCGATATTGACATACGCATATACAATGTACCCGTGTCGTCGTTCGTCGAAAGCGTCATTATCGTCAACGTGATATTTCTACCCTCGTTACGAGTCAATTATTGTTGGATGACGAAAAAACATATATACGCCCCGGCGCTTTGGATCCCGCTATTTCTGGGGACGGCCGCACGAGTGATGTGCCCTCTTATTTCGTTGTTTGTTACGTATGCAGGCGTGGATACACCAGCGACCTCGCGTCATCGACACGCCGCGTATCGGTATGAAGCAGCGTATATGCTTGCAAAATCGATAGGGTCCCAGACAGACAGTCATGATCATCACGCCGTGCATACAATTGATGAAGCAAATTTTACAGCATATTGGCTACATGTCATGATGCAAAGCCGTGAACTCATTTAGTATAGTGAATGTACAAAGCATTTTGTTTTCAATACGTCGTTTACAAATGCACTGTACGTTAGGAGCACGTTGAACTCATATCGCTGTGCTCAAGTACCCACAATTAATATCTGCAAATTTTACGTCATATGGAAGTCATCCAATGACTTGTGTTGATGAATTCACTGGGGTAGCACTGGTAGTAGACATGACATGCAAGCAATATGACGGCGATATGCATGTTTGTCAGTGAAACATTCGATGGGCGCAACATGACGGCGATATGCGTGTTTCTCAGTGACACATCCTATGACGGCGATATGCATGTTTCTAAGTGATACATTCGTTTAGCGCAATATGACAGCGATATGTATATTTTGTCAGTGATACATCCCACGAGCACAATATGATGGCGATATGCATGTTTCTCAGTAATACATTCCATGACGGCAATGTGCATGTTTTCAGTGATACATTCGATGAGCGCAATATGACGGCGATATGCATATTTCTCAGTGATACATCCCATGAGCGCAATATGATGGCGATATGCGTGTTTCTCAGTGATACATCCTATGACAGCGATATGCATATTTCTAAGTGATACATTCGATGAGCGTAATATGACGGCGATATGTATATTTGTCAGTGATACATCCTATGAGCGCAATATGACGGCGATATGCATACAAATCCAGAATGATACAAATAGGCAGACACAAAGAAAGTTTGCACAAGTGTTAGAATGGCTATGTAGGTAGCGCGCTCAGCTCTCGAATTAGAAGACGTAGGTTCAAACCTGTAACGTCGCGAGAAGAAGCGCTATCTATTTCTTTTTCCTCTCCTATTTTATTCAACTCCGGCGAAAACGCGGGCTTACCCGATTCCATATGGAAATCGTGGAAAACTACGAAAACCAATACACACGATGACGGCATTCTCATTTTTCGGTGGGCCCTTATATTTTCTTTAGAATTAGGCGTACCACAGCCGAAACGAAATATATCGATAAGAAGCGAGCGTCGCGCATAATTGCCCACGCGAGAGCACAGTCGGTCTTGACCATATCTACACGCAACCGTCAAACGCAGTTGATGAAAAAATCCTTAGCCATAAGAACGTACAACACACGAAAATATCGAAATCCTTACTCCACAAAAATATACATTCTCCAAAAGAAAATCCTTCATGCCGAAAAGTTGACCTGGCAATAAAACTACGTTGGTATTTCCCATGCGCTCTCATACCTGGGTCAACAAAGCCTATCTTGAGGCAAGCGCGGCGACGCGACCAAGGCCCTTTTTCCTCCCTATATTTTTCCAACGCTTCAGATAACGAGACGCGGACTAGTTTCCGAAAATCGAGATGGAGATCACACACATCATAGTCTACACCCATTCATAGTCTCCAAAAATATTTCCCCTTCTAACTCGACCAATCATACGCACTAGTACATTTCCCATATCCTTCCCACTAATCAAAAAATTAAAATGCACTTTCGAGAAACTTCTTCTCCCACCATCCCAGCATCCGAAATATCCTACAAGCTAGTATAGAAAAATCTTGAAGTCAGTGGTCCATCACCACTCGTTCAGGCCTAGTCTCCCAACAGTGTTCCATCACCACTCGTTCAGACCTACCCGCGTAGAAATATTGTCAGGCTGACCTGACATTTGATCCCGGTCTGATCACGTTGTAGTACGGAGACCTTACTTAAGGTATGCCTCAATTTGTCTGATCCAGTTGGTGTTAGGTGATATTCGCGCAACTGTATATACTGTTTCCTCCAGTTACCTGATTCAGCTAGCTTCAGGCGATGGTCAAGCAACTGGACCTACGGCTCAATTAAATTCGCCTGACCCAACTAGCTTCAAGCAATCATCACGTAACTGTACTTATACAGTTTGGCACCAAAAACGTGTCTAACCTTATCTGGTCATGAGACTGCTACAGAGACACGAGAGAAGTGTGCGCCAATTTAATCAGTTTATACATTTTCATCGGATGTGTCTAATAACCGGATGAAAGTTCGGCAGTAATCTCGTGCATTTTATTCCGTATTGACGTGTTCTCGATTGTTGACATTGCGATATTTATTCGAGGTAAGAGATCTGTATATACCACTTTGTTATATTTGAACGATACGTTTTTATTTTACATACTTTTTCAACACTTTTCTATTTTCTTGCATGCGTGTATTTGCATTCATTCTTTTGCCCACGTGTATCATGCATTTCAGTAAAACACAACCTCATTTCAGAAACCCGAAATAAATAAAATACCTTACGAAACGACGAAGGGAGTACAGCGGAAAAGAAGACTGCAGCGATGATCAGGTACATGATCACCGAGGAACGACCCGAAGAGAACTGGCACATGTCGCCGCTACCAGTATGTAAGTAGATTTATATTGTTTTGTCCATCTCTTCAATTTTCCTTCACCTTAGTCTGTCTCCTTTCTTACAGGAGAAAGGAGACAGACAGCGTAGACCAACCAAATAATAGTGAGTCGACAAAGTAGTTCCGTATGGTGAATATGATGCCATCGGTGCAGGTTACAGGACAGCATAGACCAAACAAATAATGGTAAGTTCACAGCGTAGTTAAGTTCTCGGTGCAGGTTAGTCCATTCAATGCACTTCGCATGGATATTCACCGGACTGAACTACACCGTCAACTTACCATTGTTTGATTCACCTACACTATTCGAGCTAACCTACGGCAATGGCATCAATGTCATCGGTGCAAGTTAGCCTTGACAGCGTAGATAGGTATTACATTCATTAAACTGTAGTACGCAGTGAATTTGCCATTATTTGGTTTCTCTACGCTGTCCGGGCTAACCTGCACCGATGGCATGACATTCTTCGATACAGGGTGGCCCGGAGAGCGCAGGCCAACGAAATAATGTTAAGTTCACAGCGTAGTTCAGTCCTCGGTGCAGGTTAGTCCATTCAGTATGCGCTTTGCATGGACATCACATTTACCGGACTGAACTACGCTGTCAACTTAACATTGTTCGATTCGCCTACGCTGTTCGGGCTAACCTGTGCCAATGGAATCAACTTCATCGGTGCAAGTTAGCCTTGACAGCGTAGGTAGGTATTACATTTATTAAACTGTAGTACGCAGTGAACTTGCCATTATTTGGTTTGTCTATGCTGTCCGGGCTAAACTGCACCGATGGCATGACATTCTTCGATGCAGGTTAGCCCGGAGAGCATAGGCCAACGAAATAATGTTAAGTTCACATTGTAGTTCAATCCAGTAAATGTAATGCCATCGGTACAGATTATTCTTATCACAAAATATAAGGTTTGGCGTATTCAATCTAACGAGCAAAAAGTTGTATTTTGTTACTTTGGACTCGCTCCATATTTAAAAAAAAAAATTTCATAATTTCCTTCTTTCGCTATTTTTAGTTGATAGTCGACAATTTGTCTCATTAATGTACTGCCGTTACTTTTAAAACAATGATGTTTTAATGAAAATATCGAAAGAGAACAGGTAGATGATTAAATTTTTAATACATTAGTTAAATAAAAAAGTCTATGTGGGAGAGGTGTAAATGTTGAAATATCGATGTCAATATTATTTTGGGATAAGAAAATTCGCATCAGACTTCTGAAAAAATTCGAATAGGTTAAAACTTCAATTATGTAACTTCTCTCCTCTTGGTCTTTTCATTAAAACATCTTTGTTTCAAAGTAAAGGCAGCAAATTACTGAGACAAATCGTCAACTATGAACCAAAAATAGCGATACAAAGCAATTTTGGAAAAAATCTAAACAGATGCAGTGAGTCCAAAATAACAAAATACAACTTTTCAATCCTCAGACTAACTATTCCAAACCTCATAGTTTTCAAGTTACGCCCCATGATACCGGCTTTTCGGAAACCTGCCATTAAAAAAATGAATAACTCTAGAAATAAGAGTTGCAAATAAAAAAAAAACAAAACTAAACTAACAGTGTCCTTTTAAAAGATCTTATCACTAAATGGTGAAGTTGCTATGTTTCAAAGTCCAGCTTGCCATTTTGCAAATTGAGAAAATTGATTACAATGTTTTTTTCCCGCCGAGATATTCGATTTTTTGTGCGGATAGAAAATTTATATAGTGCATAATACTTTTGGCCGAGGCTGTATCTGTAAACATCGGATCTTAAGTGGGATGCATTTTTTCGACTTTTTCAGCGGCTGTTATCTCGAAATATAAAGAAAATGGCATTGAAGTTCTTTTTATTGAAGTCTTCAATTCCGCAAAAGACTAGGATAAATGTCGAGGGGTGCTGCAGAAGAACCAGCAACAGAAGGAACAATGTGACGTTCCCTAAAAACCTCTGTCTATAAAAACTTTATAACCTTTTTTTAACTTTATTTCTAAGTTATTTTTCTTGCTTTCTAAGTTCCTTCAGTTTTGTATGAAAAATATCAGTTTATTTCGTCTTTTTTATATATAAAACAATTAAACAAAATTCTATTTATTTTCCACATACCAAAACATATGTGACAAAGTGGAGTGACGAAAAAATCTATGTGATAAACTAAAGTGATGAGACATCTATGTGATAAACTAAGATTCTTATTTACATTAGAAAATAAAGTATCAACGTGTTTTATAATTGTGCCATTTCATATTTTGGCTATGCGTGGTATCTTTTTATTTCAGAAATAAATAGTACATCCTCAGCAGTGGCTCATTCCATCACCCTGACTAGGCGATGATGTTTCACTTTAATTAATCCTTGAAAAATTAGGCCCTTATGAGGCTTAGGGTTTTTGCACTGATCAGGCCTTTACTTTTTACCGTGATCAAGCTTTGCTTTTGTGTGCTGATCAGGCCTTGATTTTTTTTCACTGATCAAGTCTTGATTTTTTCCCCTGGTTAAGCCTTGATTTTTTACCCTGATCAGACCGAAATCAGAAAAAGTGTCACAAAAATTATCACGGCTTGGTAAAAAATCCTGATCAAGGCATTAGAAAAACATCAGGATGCCTGATCAAGTCTTTTTTGTAGCGGGACCAGGATTTCTACTCGGGTAGTCTCCCAACAGTGTTCCATCACCACTCATTCAGACCTAGTCTCCCAACAGTGTTCTATCACCACTCGTTCAGACCTAGTCTCCCAACCGTGTTCCATCATCACTCGCTGAGAAAAAGTCTCCCTTCAGTCTCTATCAAGAATTTTATTAAGTGTCTACGTTGAATGTGTACACCGTTTTGTTTTGCGTAAATTGTAATTTAATTCCAACCTCGTCTCGCGATAAATACCCACGTGTTAAAAATTTGTGTCGACGTGAACCCATCATTGTTACCAAGCGTGCGCAACCGAGGGGTCCGACCTACCTGCCGAGGCCCGAACCCGACGGCTGTAAACAGATTAGCGTATCCACGATCCATCGACAAATGGAAGCGAAATATTTTATGTATATTTCTTGTATTATTAATTTAATCGAATTAACCAATTTGGTCAATTATAATAAACCCCGAATTGTCAAGTCACTTGCGTAAATCAATTCATTTATTAATAGAGTCACTGCGTCATACCCACATTTGCATGCACCTTTCCCTTTTACACCCTTATCCTGAGCTAGTGCGCTAGGCGTAGGCTAAAAAGAATGAACCACGATAGATATATGCCCACGTCCCCTCAGGACGTCACAAACCGTAGGTAGGTACAAAATTTACCCAGGCAGGATAAGTTTTAATCCATTAATCATATAGGCAGGAACATAAATAAAGCATATGCGGATATAAATATCCTACCAGATTTTTTTAATCAGCATCTTTGGATTTTTTAATTTTTCACGCTGTGACAGTCATACGAGCTCCATATGAGCACAGCATAGTTACGTCACGCCATGCCGCTAATATAAGCTCCGTATGAGTACAGCATAGTTACATCACGTTATGCCGCTAATGTGAGCACCGTATGAGCACTACAATTTCTTCACGCCGTAACACCCATATGCGCCCCATATCCACTCACTTATTGTTAGATATTCGTGAGCCGAATTTGCTAGTCTGATGAATTCACTGCATGCATATTCGCGTGAGAACAACTTTGCTTCATTTGGATGTATTATTGTGAATCATCATGTGATGCAAATATGACCTCAACGGGAGCTCTCGTAAGGGATACACAGCTGTGAGACTTTCTATGCCGCAGTGCTGATGTACATATGATGCCAATATGAGGTACATCCATCTATCTGCATGGGTGACGGATAAATTCCATCGATATTAACGAGATGAGTGGATTTAATTTTTTAATTTGATCAAATTATATTTGTCGTGAAATCAAATTTGTCCTATAACATTCCATTATTGGAATAAATTATTTCGAATATATTTATGTATTCAATTCAAGATCTATTTACTATCGTCCAATAACTGAATATTTTATTTATTCCTAAACAATCAGTGATTTCATTTCATCTGTTCAAAAACATTTTAGTTGAATCCACTAGTAAATGTATATTTTTTTTAAATTTCAATCTCATTGAATTTATGTAAAGTAAAACATTAGTCTATTTGATTAAATGAATCGTCTGTCTTTATTGCAACAAATATCTACTTATTTCAATCAAGCCATTAGTCAACATTTAGTCATGATATTTCTTATTTGATCCTAGAAATGTATTTATTTGTTTTCATACTGTTACCATACGCATTATACATGCATACACGTTACACGAAGATATAAAATCAAAATTGTATTGGTTCACGTACCCCTTTCAGGTAAAGGTCATAAAAACCTATTTGAGGTTCATATACATTTGCTACATGCATATGGAAATATCGACAATTTAAATATGATTTTCATACGTTCGAAGTGAAAATATATTTGGATGATATTCGTTACACGTAAGGTGTGTAATTTGAGGAATTCACATGTATGTACAACTTAAAACAACGCGGTTATGTACAAACACTTTTGATGTTTATGCTTCAACACTTGAACCGCATTACATTTTACCATGTTATTGATGAGTTCTTTGAAACAAGCAACACGTGTAGTCGATTGCAGGTATTTATACGTTTAGATATGAAACGTGTCTTAGACAATGCATTTATGTATATTGCAGAGAGCTTTAACACATTTTATGCGTCTTTATGTAAACAGTTAACCCGAATTGACTATCTTAAAATTTACACGTCAATTGTGAAATACCAAACATTCTATATCTATACATGTACTTAATGCCTCCCCCCCCCCCCGCCCTTCACTGCCGCCGATCCATTTCACGTAAATACCCTTCGATGTATATACAGGGTGTCCTGTTATGAATGGATAATTTTGCAACGGTCCATAGGTCAGATCATGTCCTACTATATGCTGGAATTTCACTTTAGTAAAAATCAGCGATAACTAAGGAACTTTTTGAAGTAATTGGCACGATAGGCGTAGTACATTTTTTTTACACCGCAGGCTATCATAGTCATATGTTCAGATCGGTTTGTATGAAAATTCCACACAAGATCTTTTTTCATAAAGTTTCATTGACATTTAAGGTTGAAAAGAAGACTTTCCTAGAAAAAAAAAATTACCGGGAGTATTAAAAAAAACCAGGCCAAAAAAAGTTATCTTAAATTTCAGAAAGTTGAATTTCAGTATATAGCAGGGTATCATCTGACCTATCGACAGTTGCAGAATTATCCATTCATCACCAGACACCCTGTATATGTATATACACTACTCCAAAAAACTAAAGGGTCAGAAAATTTCTGCAATTTTTTTAGTGTTTTTTGGAGCGCTATATCTATGTGAAACATGGTCGTATCTAGATAAAAAAAACCATTTTCGAGCTTCAAGTTTCTAATCTCGAGATCTTTCGACAAAACAAAATTGTGAGCTACGGTTATCGCGGAATCGTAATATATAGCGGGAGATGAAATTTTTCCATTAACCATTTTTTTTTCAAAGGTCCACGGGCTCGGGATTTTTTTTAAGTTTTATAAATGTATAGGTCAGATAGCTTGTGTATTCTGCTTAGATTTGTTTTTTCTTTGGTCTCTCTACGTCAATGTTTTGCTGAGATATCCGACTTTGAATAAAAAATATCCTTTTGTCTTTGATCTTCGATATCTTAGCAACCAATGATCGCACAGAAAACTAAAGGGCAGCTTTGAAAACTCGAGGAAAATTCCTACAATACCTTTCATTAATTTGTGAGTAAATATTTTTTTACCCTTCACGGTAATTGGAAAAAAGTACGAAAGAATGACTTTTTATGGTTTTTCAGTAAATCTACCACTACTTTACGAATACCGATGGAAATACTAATGTGGCCAGGCTTTTTTCAGCTTATTGTACCCCCAATAGCCATTTTCAAATTGATCCATCGAGCCGTTTCAAGCAATTAATTCTCGATTTTTTCTGCGAAGCTTATTAAAGTTACAAAAAACAGTTTTTTTCTAAACTAGGCGTGATAAAAAATTGAAAAGAAAAGTTTACAAAAAACTTTTGATTAATTATGTTTAACAATACTTAGAAAAAAATTTACCAAAAAAGATTAGTTTTGAGAAAAACTGTTAATTGCTTTTTTTCTTCCAAAAAAAATATCCGTTTTGAAAAAAAACTGTTTTGTGTAACCCTAATAACCTTCGCAGGAAATATCGAGAATTAATCGCATACAAGCTCTCAGATCGACTAGTGAATGCAGCTTGGGGGTATCAACTTTTGATTAACGCAATTGAAGATGAGTGAAAATATAGTGCGCAGAGGCCGAATCGTGTAAAAAATGAGTCAGTATTGTTTCCTGAAATGTTTTACAAAAGAAATAAATAAAAAATCGAAATTTCCCGAACAAAATCTCAAATTTAACAAACAACAAGTGCAATGTTGTGAAAAAAGTCGAAGAAAACTGGTCTTTACATTTTGATGATGATGAAAGGAATACACTTGTTCCTTTAATTGTTTTGTACAACTTATATCAATAGATCCGGAAAACGGTTCGACGGATCAATTGGAAAGATGACATGGCTATTGGGGGTATTAAGCTAAAAAAACCTGGCAACATTAGTCTTTCCATAAATATTTGTGAAATAGTGGTAGATTTTTAGAAAAACCATAATAAATCATTTTTTTGTCCTTTTTTCCAATTAATGTTAAGGTAAAAAAATTGGAAAAATAGACGCGAGGGGCTTATGAGAAATTTATTTAAGTTTGCAAAGCTGCCCTTTAATTACCTGTCCGATCATTGGTTGCTGAGATATCGATGATCAAAGCTCGGATTTCTCGGCAAATAATTGACGTAGAGAGACAAAAAAACCAAATTGAGGCTGAATAAACAAGCTAAATGACCGATATATCGATTTAACGGAAAAAAAATTCCGAGCCCGTGGACCCTTGAAAAAAAAGCGACCCAATTTGGGAAATATTTTTTTCCCGCTATTTCTTATGATTGCGCGATAACCGGAGGTCACAAAATTTATTTGCCAAAAGATTTCGAAACTAGAAACTCGAAGATGCTTTTTCCATCTCGATACGACCACTATTCACATAGATACAGCGCTTCAAAAAACAATAAAAAAATTGAAGCAATTTTCTGTTCCTTACATTTTGGTGTATATAGACCGAGATTTTGTTCAAGATTTTTTTACAATTTTTTTCAGGTCTTCTAGGTGCTTTTGAAACATTATAAAAAAATTTTGCAAAAAATCCGAAAAGATGTTATCGTATTCAAAAGGAAACACTGCAACATATTTCCCTCTTGATATTTTGTCTATAACTTAATCGTTTTCGAGATGCACCAATCAACTGTTTGGACGATCCGACGAGCTTCGTCCAAAATTTCAAAAAAAAATCTAAAAAATCGAAACAAATTTAAAACGAAAATTAAAAAAGTTTCTCCTCTTGATACTTTGTCCTAAACGACATACTTTGCGAGTTAAGCCATCCTACTCATCAAAATTTCTAGCGAAAATAGTAAAAAAAAAAGTAAATCTCAAGGGAAAATTCTGAAAAAGTTCCAGGCGAACCAGTATAAACTTCTGCAACATTTCACATCTCTATTATTTCCTCTTAAACCCTATAGTTCGTAAGTTACGTTGTATGTTCCAAAATTAGTCTTTTTTAG
Source organism: Ophion slaviceki (assembly GCA_944452715.1). Classification (NCBI taxonomy): domain Eukaryota; kingdom Metazoa; phylum Arthropoda; class Insecta; order Hymenoptera; family Ichneumonidae; genus Ophion; species Ophion slaviceki. Next base: position 581,281 of record OX101786.1, on the reverse strand, counting down.
CCAAAAATACGATCACTTTGCGGAAAAAATCGTACGAAAGTTTTTAAAGAACAAAAATGTTGCTTCTGCTACCCCTTTCAAGTTTGTCATGGATAAAAATGACATTTTTTTCCATAAGTTATGCGGCCAATTCGCGACGGTTGAAAATTGGCTGAAAAACAGTCACGGACGAAAGGGCGTACCGGCCTGAAAAAAATCATAAAAAATATATCAAAAAAGCAAAACAAACGTGAATTTGTTACCTTCAAAACGACGGTCACTAAATTGAGTTATCTATTTGTTTGACGGAGCTATCTAACTTTCAGTGCGGCAAGGAATATCGACTGGTGTATCCAAACTTTTGAACATTACCTGGTTACATTGATGGCATGTAATGGGTTTTTAATTGGCGCGCGTAGATGTTGGTGGCCCGTGGCGGCCATGTTGTTTTGGTGGCGTCGTCTAATAAGTTGTTGATTATTCAGTCACTGATGCCAAATCACCATTGCAAGTTACACGATTGAACAGCACGTCCAAATGATAAAACCTCATTATCAAAATGAGTGTTCGTTAGGAACCCAATTTAGGCCGAAAAATCATCTTTAACGATGAGGCGCATTTTTGGATGAATGGCTATGTTAACAAGCAAAATTGCCGTATATGGGACGAAGCCAATGCACACGAGGTTCACCACGTGGCAATGCATCCACAAAAAGTTACTGTTTGGTGCGGATTTTGGGCCGGCGGCGTCATTGGTCCGTATTTTTTTTTTTCGACGTTGGTGGGGCCGTCACCGTCAACGACGAACCCTACAGAACGATGATAACCGATTTCTTTTGGCCCAAATTGAACGATATGGACGTAGACGACACGTGATTCCAGCAGGACGGCGCTACGTGCCACACAGCGGACGCCACGATGCACATTCTGCATGAACGATTCGAGGGTATGGTTATCTCTCGCAGAGGTGACGTAAATTGACCACCAAGATCGTGCGATTCGACCCCGCTAGACTTCATCTAGTGGGGTTTCTTGAAGTTGCAGGTCTATGCCAATAAGCAGCAATCGATCGATGCTCTTAAAGTCAACATAACCCTGGCCATCGCTTAAGTTCAGCTGAATCTATGCGGCAGAGTCATTGAAAATTGACCACTCGGATCCGTGCCACCGTGAGAAGCCGCGTCGGATAGTTGAACGATGTTATATTCCTTACATAATGTCATACATAGGCCTTTCAAATAAAAAAGAATTTCGTTAATACCTCACACGCAGCTTGTTTTATTCCATTTCAACATCTACCCGCCCTTATTAAAAAAAACCCTATATATAGAATGATGGTTTTCCAAAAAATAATAATGAAATCAATCGTCGTTCGAGTAATAAAGATGTGAAGCAACCATGTCCTTGGTTTTTATTTAGGATAACTTGATTTTGCTCTACTTCTAAAGTATATGACGTTTTGTATTGGTAAACCGGAATATCTGAATAATAAAACACTAATTGTAAGATTGCATGGGATTAAACCGACACATTGCATTTTTTTCCTTTTTATTAAGATTTTTTCACCTAACTCTTCTTTTTGGTGAAGAAATATTCAAATGACAATGCCTCAAGAAGTTAGAAACGCAGTACAATACATAGTGTAGTTGGAATTGGTGACACTAACCGCAAGTGTATTCTCGTGAAATGCCTACACCCGCCCGCCAAACCCCCTATATGAGGAAAAGTATAAACCCTTTACTTCGGTGACGTCCATTACTTGGTTACATTGGTGACACTTATATAGAATGATTGTTTTACAAAAAATAATAATATAATCAATCGTCGTTCAAGTAACGAAGATGTGAAGTAACAATTTGTTTGGCTTTTTTGGGATTACTCAATTTTGCCCAACTTCTAAAGTATATGACGTTTTGTATTGGTAAACCGGAATGTCTGAATAGTAAAACACTGCGATTGAATGAGATTAAAACGACACAGGACGTTTTTTGTTTTTTTTTTCACCTAACCACTTTTTGGTGAAAAATATTCAAATGACACTATCGCAAAACGTTGGAAACTCAGTACAATACATGGTGTAGTTGAAATTGGTAAAACTGACCCAAAGTCTACTCTCGTGAAATGCCTATACCCGCTCATACACGGAGAGAATTAAAAAGTAATTTTTGTCGTGAATTTCACGGTAAAAATTACCGTGATATATTTCAATGTGGTGACAAGTGAGAAAAATATAATAATTCGTATGCGACAAGTTTTTTTCAATTCACGTTACAGAAAATTTCAAATACGTAGCAAAAATTTTACTATACAAGAAGGGTAGAAATTGTAGACAGTCAAATTTAGCATGTTTATTCGAAAATTTACCTACTGTCGGTTAAAAATTACCAACCGCACCGTACGCGGTATTTTTACGATACTGCACAGTAAAATTTACCTGCCTCAACCTCAGAAGAAAAATTTCCTAAAAGGCTGGTAAAATTTATATATCTTCCCCTCATTGTGACCGTTTTTTCCTCTAATGTTTGTTTACCTTTTTTCTCTCCACCTTCTTCGCTGTCCCCCCCTTGCGGCCCAGCCCGACTCCCCCTCTGTGTCTTATTTCGCCGTGAAATGCCGAAGAAAAACATTTCACGACGAAATGTACGCAACTAGGTTTCGAACCCGGGACTCCCGGTTTGAAGGCGAGCACGCTAACCACTTTTTTTTTTTTTTTTTACATCGTTTATTCAGATTGTACAGGGAATGTCACATTTATGTTGGGAAAACGAGGTACAAACCGACGTAAAAAAAAAACAGGTATAGCTAGTACTAGACTTTTAATCTACCTGGCTGCATGGCAGCACTCGTGGATTGTTTTTGACTTCAGATCTTCATCCGATTATATTCAGCAGGAGTGGTTTTTTGCGGACATTGGTAGCGTGGATATTGGCTTTGGGGCGCAAGTTTGAGTTCGTAGAAACGCTGTAGTAGCGGGAAAACTACGAAGGGCCATGGGGCTCACGTTGAGAGGCTGTTTGTGAAAAAGGAAAAAAAAGAAAAGAAAAAGGAGAGGGGAGAGAGAATGAAGCTTATAACTATTCAATTATTTACATACTATTTACACTATATACAACTATATCTAGCTATGTACAGTCTGGTCACAGACCGCTCCATAATGCGTGTTATCACGTCACCCATATCACGGTATATTTCAAATATAACGGTCACTGGGCAAGGTGTTCCCTCCACCAGTATTTTCTTGTGTTTTTTAAATAGTTGTCCTTCTTGTCTTTAATTGGAAGCGTTGTATCGAACATTATTTTGCGATTTACCGCATTGCAAACAATATTGGGTGGATAGTGAAATGCTTTCTGATTTGAGCCTCGCTTAATGTGGTAGATAGTGGGAACTTTGTTTTTGTCCTGTATGTACCCTTTCGAGTCAAGGAAGGTGAACGCTTCCGGTGGGACGATTCCAGATCTTGCAGTTACTATATGGTAACTGGTTTGGGGGTAGAACGGGCCATAAATTAGGCTATTAGATTTGTTTCGTGCAGAGGCGGCAATGTGCTTTCTAATGAGTTTCAGCATATGTAGGTCTATTCTGTGAATTTTAGCTGTGTTATATAATTCTGTGTTTCTGTAGTGCCTCGTGAAGTTCGAGCGCTGCGATCTAAACATGTTAAGGCATGCTCGTAGGCAATATCTTTCGAACCGCCTCAGCTTTTCCATTCGTCCTGCGCTAATATTAAACCATATTGGCGCTCCATATGTAATAATTGGCCGGATTAGTAGAAGGTAACAAAGGGCCTTTACCTTTTTGCACAGTTGCTTATTATAGAAGAGTCGGCTGCATATTTTAAAAGCTGTTTTTGCTTTTTGCAGTTGTGTCTCGACATGTTTACTGAAGTTTAAATTTTCATCGATCATTATACCTAAGTATTTGACCACCGTTTTGTGCGGGATTGCTCGTCCCTCGAGACCTTTTTCTTTTATTTTGAAATTTCGCCAGTTACGCCTTACATCAGAACAGGTGAGATTGAGCTTAGGCTTGAACAAAATCGTTTCGCATTTTAAGACGTTTATCTTAAGCTTCCGCGTGTGGAAGTAGTCGCTAATTTTATTGAACAAGTCCTGGACTAGCATTTGCACTGTGGTTACCTTTTTGTCATGCACATAGATCAGCAGATCATCTGCAAACGCTATCGCTTTTTTGTTAGGATCCGAGTTCAATCCAAATAACGATAGCAGACCACATGTGTATAGATTGAATAGTATCGGAGAATTGACTGTGCCTTGCTGAAGACCATTCGTAACCTGAAACGGTTTACTGGAGGTTAATGGACCATCGCACGCAAAAAATCTTTTCCCATGGAGCATGCTCCATAGCATTTTGATTAAGTGGTGAGGGAACTTCATTTTCACCAATTTGTAAAAGAGACCCGCCAGCCAAACTGTGTCAAAGGCCTTCTCCAGGTCGATGAAACACGCTCCTACGCATTTATTGTCGTTCAAGAACCAACAAACGTCTGATGTGAATTTGGTGACTGCGTGAAGAGTCGAGTGATTATGTCGGAAACCAAATTGCTGATCCGGTATAATTTCGTTATCGACGCAATATGATAAAATTGCTTGGTTAATTACCGTTTCGAAGATTTTACTGATGTTTGGTAGCAAACTAATAGGTCTATAACTCGACGGGTCTGTCCCAACTTTATCTTTTTTTTTCAGAGCTATTACCTTGGCTATCTTCCATTTGTCTGGGAAATATTTATTGTTGAGTGCGTTATTGAAGATTATTGTATACAGCAGGATAATTTCATAGGGAAGGTTTTTCAAGATAATGTTTGGGATACCGTCGAAACTCGCTGACCGCTTATTGTTAAGTTTTCTGAATATTCTCATTAGCTTCCCCGCGGGTATGAAATAGTTCTCCACACTAGCGTCCGAGGGTGCATACGCAAGGTTCGTACCCGAAAATGTTGATACCGAGGTTTGATTAACTATATCCGCTGATATTTCCTCTTCCAGCTCTCTGTAAGCTTTCGTGACCATCTCAGAGAAACGCGATTTACCGAGCCCGACGTTCTGGTTGTTAGCTGCCGCAAAGTGAGCACCAATAACGTTTAGTTTATGCTGCGGGTTTGAAACTACCAGGTTATTATTCTGATCTTTGAGGAGTGACTCGATGGGAATTTCCGCTTCGTTAATTAGTGCTATTCTTGCTTGCGGTATAATGAGCGATGATGTTTCGGATTTACTTTTGGCGCGAAAGATCGCGTTCACTTGAGGAAACATCGCCTTTGAGTCCTTAACTGCAATGTTTTTTACCTTGTTGTCCCAGTAGATACTGATCGATTTAGAAAATTCGGATTTTAACTTCCCCTTAGTGTCTTTTAGCAATCCTTTAAGTATGTTTATTCTAACCAAGTTGTTAGTTGTTCCCGCTTTGTATAGTCTGTTTATGTTTGAGATTAAGTAACTTTTGTGTTTTTGCAATCTGCGGATGTTAGGGGTTATGTATGCTTCCGCCGAATTGATTTTTTTTAGTTTTGGGACCGATTTATCTATTGCTGTCAATATTGCCTCGTCAAGGCAGTTTAACGCTTGATCGATTTCCTCGTTTGAGATATTTCTGAAGGCCGGTAACGACAGTGAGTTGGTATTTGCTAATTTACTTTTAAATTTGTTCCAATCAGTCTTGTTAAAATTGTACCGATGAGACTCCGGGACCGCCTCTATTCGAAAAGCTTGGTCTTTCGCGATTTTTATTTTTATGGCGTTGTGATCGCTGTCGTAATTTAACGTTTCTAATCTGTCTCCCGGCTTAAGATTTGTAATATTAAGCCTGCTATCCGCGATACACACATCCAGGAAGGAATTGCCCCTAGGGTAAGAAGGCAGCTCAGAACCCGCGAAGTTCACACGAAAGCTCATTTCATTCTCGTCAATCCACTTTTTCAGTGCTACCCCTCGTGGGTTGTTTGTTATGTTCTGCCAGTGTGAATGGCGTGCATTGAGGTCACCAGCTAGAACATAGTATCTTGATGCTGATTCTAGGTTTAATTCCTTGAATAGTGTTTCTAACTCGACAATAAATTCTTTCCTGTGATTTCCCGCTGCGTATGCGGCTATCACGAGTAGCGATCTATTGTCGGCGATTTTAATTTCTGCTATGGTGGCTTCCAGCGATACGTTTTTTACTAAGCTGTTTGGGTAAATTCTTGTGAATTTAAATGCATCTCTGATAAGCAAGGCGGTACCTCCCCCCTGCACCGAATGACGCCTATCCGAGCGGAGGACCGAATATCCTTTGAAAGAGATGTTATGTTTGTCGTTTAGTTTTGTTTCTCCTATTAGCACGAAGTCCGGTTTTTGTGTTTGAATTAGATCTAATAGGGTGGCTCGGCGTTGGTTCGCGATTATCGAGTTAACGTTTATTGCTATTAGGCTTAGCTCGTCCGATGATGTATATTTTTGCGCGCTATTATTGCTATCGAATGTTATCGTTTGCGTCTATGTCTAGCACTCTGAAGATTGCATCTATTCTGCTCGTATTTGCTGCGACACTGCTGGCTATTGTGCTCACGTACACAGCAATATTCCTTATTTCTGATTTTAGACTCTCGAAGTATTCTGGCCCGTGGCTGGCGGTCTGTTCTTTGTATGGCTGTAATTGTGGCTGTACGCCTGTAATGCGCGCCTTTTCTTGCGCGTGAGATGACGAGGCAGCAGCTATCTCGCTATACGATACCCCTGGGTTTACTTGTCTTACTACTTGCGATAGCTTTGCTTGTCTTTTTTGTGTAGCTATTGATATACGTTGCTGTATTTTCTTTTTTAACTCGACGGCTCGCAGGCATCCACGATAAGATGCTGGGTGACCTTCGCCTTTGCATAGGACGCATTTTGCCTTCACGAACTGAGGATCGTCAATATCTAGCATACTGTTGTTCACGGGGCACTCCCCCATCGGATGGTCGTCCGTGCACTTAACGCATCGCGGTTTCTTATTACAATTTGAGGCTGCATGACCTATGCTTTGGCATCGCTTGCATTGCGTTCTGTCTGGTTTTCTCAATTTTTCCCATACGATTCGTTGGTAGAGGAGGTTTTTAATCTGGTGGACGTTCGCTCCTTTGCTGTCTGGGGATAGGAGCGCTACAAATATCGGGAGACGCTTATTCGCGGCTACAGATTTTCTTGTCGAGAAACGCGTGATTTTTATGAACTTGAGACCTTCGATCCCTAGACTATTTAACTCGGAGAGGATTTCATCGTCTGAAAAATCCCCCTCTAGATTTTTGATCAAGTACGATTTCGGCTTTTCTGATTTTGGCGTGAAAGAATAGAATTCTATTTCCGCCTGTTTCAGCTGGGCTATGATTTGCTTAAAGTCCTCGAGTTTTTCCGTGTAGACTACATGTTTCGTGTCACTCAGTCTTCGCGAGCTGAATTTACCTACCAAATTGCCCATAGATCTAATTAGCTTTATTGTTTCTTGCGGGTTACCGCTCGTTATGTTTATTGGCGGCATTTTCTCCCCCCTTCCGCACGGCTGATGTCCACTGGAGCTCGGAGAGAGCTGCGGCGTCTGGCCGCACTGTTGTTCCGTTCTCGTCGCTCCCGAGGCTGCGACGCCCGGTTTTGTTTTCGGTGCGTTCGGAGTATGATCCTTGGTTGAAGCGGTTTTTTGAGTTTTTTGCGTCTCCTCTCTGCTGCACGCCGGCAGAGGATCTCTGTCGAGCGGGATTGCTGAGCTTTGGTTTATGCTGATTCTTTTGGGTGGGAGGTTCGGTTTTGGCTGAGGTTTCCTTTGCAATTTTTGTTGCAACGTGAATATCAGGTTTTGTTGTGCTTTCGTCTGATGCACGAGCTCTTTGATTTGCTTTTGCTGCGACTCGAACAGCTGTCGGAGTTCCTTTTGTGAGGAAGGGAATTGCGCCACTTCATCTTCCGTATCCATATTTACCCCGACAATTTGAGCGATGCTTGATTTTATTATTTTGGACGCTGACTGCGAGCATTCTTCTGCATCCCCACTCTTCCTTTTGCTCGATGTCGGTTCCTTTGCTGAGGTTGGGCGCTCTGCGAGGATCACCGCTTCGGTGATTGTAAACAGATTTTTGGGTAGCGGTATTTCCCACGTCTTAGCTTGACCAGTTTGCTCGCTATTTATAAGCCGCTGGTCGGTTAGCGAGGCGATCGCTTTGCATGTTGCTTCTAGCGATGATCGTTTTCCGGGGTTATGTTCGCTCGCCGATGCTCGGCTTGCAAAATTCTGGTTAATTTCTTGAGTATTTGCCACTGGTTAACGGGTTTCGTACTTTTACGGTATCGTAAACTGAGACTCACTCTCTTGTGCCTTCTCAGAGGCTTGAGGTGCACTTGAGATTACTTTGCGTATCAAAATAGTTAATGTCGCAAAGCCGGGTGAACTGAACTGTACCCATCGGCAGTGCGACGCGAACTGAGCACGCTAACCACTAGACCATCGCTCCGATGAATTAGTAAAATGTATTTTTTCTTCAAAGACCGGTGCTATAATAATCATAGTAATAACCGAAATAATAATAACCATAATAATAATAATGAATATTATTTATTATTGAAAAATTCGTACAAATTAACGCTGTTCGTTTTTTGTTGGGAATTTTTTTTTCTCATATAAATTGGTATACTCAGCAAACGGATAAGGAGAGAAATTTAATTATTAGAATTTATTTTTCATTTAATACTACCATTTTTTACAATACATTTCGTACCATCGTAGGCTCGAGTGATGTGACTAATTTGCGCACATATTATTTTGTCAACATTTGAAATCGTAAAATCGTATTCACTCTTAAAAATTTCATAAGCAGTTTATGTACGCAGTTTAGACGAATTTTTTTTGGAAACTCCCATCGCGCCATATAAGGAATAGATAGACCACTGAAACCGAACCGCGCACCGCTACTTGGTATGAAGGGGAATTTTTACCATGCAGTGCCTCAAAATTACCGTACCGTACCGCACGATAATTTTAACCAAGCGCGCACGATAATTTTTACCGAGAGCACAATACATTTTCCTACAACACTCATTCAATTTTATAATAAATCTTAAAATAACTGTTATAAAGACGATACTTTTTTATAGAGATTTTTAAAAGGCATAAAATAATAAAATGCACAGTAAAATTTCGCTAATATTATTTATTTTTAAAATTTAAGTTTTGCGCATTTTGTTACACATCAAAATTTACTAGAAAATCTGGTAAAATTTTCTATCTGAAGACGAAATTTTATTTTATTTTCGTGAAAATCTGTGTTTTACTCAGCAATAATAAGCGAAGTTTCAGGGTTGTCATCTGGTTACCATTACTGCACGGTAATTTTTATCATTTAATTCTCTCCGTGTACACGCTGTATGAGGAAAAGTAGCAACCGTTCACTTCGGTGATGTGCATTACCTGGTTAACTTGATGACACTTATATAGAATGATATAGAATGATATAGAATGATATAGAATAAAGATGTGAAGTAACAATTTATCTGGTTTTTGTTTAGGATGACTTAATTTTGCCCTATATCTAAGGTATATGACGTTTTGTATTGGTAAACGGGAATGTCCGAATAATTGAACACTGAGATTGAATTGCATTGAAAGGACAAATGGCACTTTTCTAATTTTTTTACCTATCTCCACTTTTTTGAGACAAAACATTCAAATGACAATATCGTAAAAAGTTGGATACTCAGTACAATACATCGCGTAGTTGAAATTGGTCACCCTTACCCGAAGTATACTCCCGTGAAATGCCTACACCTGCCCGCCAAACACCCTGTATGAGGAAAAAAGTAGAAACCGCTCACTTCGAGATGAATCCTTCTCACTATGTAGAACTATTTTTTGTCGTTCAAGTAATAAAGATGTGTAGTAACAATTTTTTTTATTTTCGTTTTCGATCTAGTAATTTTGCCTCTTCTTCTAACGTATATGACGTTTTGTATTGGTAAACGGGAATGTCTGACTAGTAAAACACAGAGATTGAATGGGATTAAACCGACACATGGCATTTTTTTCGTTTTTTCTACCTCACTCTCCTTTTTGGTGATAAAATATTTAAATGGCAACATCTTCAAAAGTTGGAAACCCAGTAGAATAGCTTCAGACTAGAATGGCTTTTTTTGATTTTTTTACCTCGTTCCACTTTTTGGTGAAAAAATATTCAAATGACAAAAATATTCAAATGATGTTCTCTTATGAAATGCCTATACCCGCCCGCCAAACACCCGGTATGAGGAAAAGTAGGAATCGTTCACTTCAGTGACGTATATTACCTCGTTACATTGATGACACTCATGTAGGATGATTGTTTTACAAAAAAATATAGTAAAATCAACCGTCATTCAAGTAATGAAGATGTGAAGTAACAATTTTTTTGTTTTTTATTTAGGATTACTTCATGTTGCCCTACTTATAAAGTATATGACGTGTCACATCCGGAAGGGACGCGAACATAGTATTTTTGTTTCCCTCTTTGTTGCCTACGCCTAGCGCAATAGCACGGGATGAGGGTAAAAAGGGGTAGTGCGTGGGAAAGAGTAGAATTAAGGAATCGACACGATATTTCGGTATTGAGGGATAATTCGACAGACTTCATGTAAGATTGACACTATGTTATTTATTATAAGACTTCTAGACGGTTTGAAGCGATCAGGTCTACGATGAATGATACAAAAAGGAAAGGTAAAGTTAGCTTACATTGGTTGTGTTTGACACTCGGTTGGTCGCTCGCTCGCTCGCTCGCGTAGATGTTTGTTGACGCTCGCGTTACAAGGGCCTTCGCTCTTGGCCTGGTGCGCTCGCTGGTACAATTGCTGGTAAGGCGCTCGCAGGATTTTACGCTGGTCGTGTGTATAATCGACGTGTTTACTACGACGGGCACTACGCTTGGATATGAATATGAACGGCGCGCGAGGTCGATGAATTGACACTGATATTTAGGGAAAAATGAAGACTGTTCGTATGAAGGTTAATTGGAGATATTCGTTGCGCTTCTGAATTAAGACTTGATAGAAGAAGTTGATTCGATGTTGGTTGACGGAAGATTGAGATTGAATTTTATGAAGATTGTCGGGAGACTGGGATTGAGACTTGATAGAAGAACTTGAGTCGATGGTAGTTGACGGGAGACTGGGATTGAGACTCGATAGAAGAACTTGGGTCGATGGTAGTTGACGGGAGACTGACTTCGGGAAGGAAGTCTTTCTTGATATGAAAATTAGGAGAGGTTCAGTAGTGGGAGAAGGAACCTTAGTGAGAGTGTGGTCTTGGTCATCTAGTTCTTCGGGGTTTGGCCCATTGGTCGTGAAGATATCGGTTGATTAGCGTCATTAGTCGCGGTATGGTGTGCGAATACTTTACAGATTCATTAGGCACGTGCGTGGCCTTATTTCAGGGCATCGGTTCTGACTAATATGCGTATGAAGAGAAGGAGACCTTTGTCTCGTGTTTCGGCGAAAAAGCGCATGAGATATAGAGTTCAATATCAGAGACCTAAGCATTCGCATGGTTTGTGTTATGTCAATTTACGGCTATGATGACTTCTCATATCGAGAAGTTTGTATATCGGACTACGCTGCGAGACCGGATGTCTTATTTTTTAGTCAGTGTTATAAATTCATCGGAGCCGTCTAGGCTATGTTATGATGAAGTAATCTAGGGTCGCGGCTTCTCTTGGTTCTCATGCGGTTGGGCCGGCGTAGAGTTTTTGGAGTCTGTTGATCGAGTTGGTGGTTGGTTTTTCGTTCGACAGCTCTTCTTGGAATATGCGCCTGAGATCGTGTTCTGGTTGACACCCAATGGGATAGGAAAAGTCGGTGACTGTGGCGGTGCTGCTATCGTATATATATCAGGTTGATAAAAAAGTTTTATCGCAAAAATTTTAAAAATGTCTTTTTACGTATTGACGCAATATGACATCGAGCTATGTCGAGAATATTCTAGAATGTTTTCTACTCTTCCGCGTGACAGGGTATAAAAGGGCGAGCGCGCGTTCCAGTGGACAGAAATGGCTTCGATCTCGCAGGAGCAACTTCGAGCGATCATTTTTTACGTGTGGCGGCGCGGCACGAACGCAAGCACAACTGCTAAAAATATACAGGATGCATTCAGCGAGAACGTAGTTTCTCATCGAACAGTCCAGCGTTGGTTCAATCGTTTTAAATCTGGAGACACAAGCCTTGAAGATAAGGAACGTTCCGGACGACCGTCGACCATCGATGATGAAGCATTACTCCGCTGCATCAAAGAAAAACCGGAAGCAAGTACGCACGAGCTAGCAAGAGAACTTGGCTGCACCCAACCGTCAATAGTCAATCACTTACACAACTTGGGATACAGGAAGGTTCTAGCTCAATGGATACTACACCGTCTCACCGACGACAATAAGAACTGTCGCGTGACCATCTGCCAGTCTCTCCTGCTTCGCCACCATCGCAAGGAGTTTTTAGAAGATCTTGTGACGAGAGATGAAAGCTGGGTCTTGTATGATAACAGAACGCGTTTAGCCTACTGGCTTCCTATCGGAGAAAAACCGCCACACCAACCGAAATCTGATCGTCACTCACAAAAGGTTTTGTTGTGCTGTTTCTGGGACGCAAAGGGAATGCTGTTTCACAATTTTCTCCCTGTAGGTAAGACGATCTTCTCTACACGATACATCGAAAATCTCCAGGAATTGGCAAAAGCTATAAGAAAAAAACGGCCAAGACGCGCGACTGTGCACCTTCTCCACGACAACGCGAGACCCCATGTCGCAAAGGAAACCCACAAAACAATCACTGAGCTTCATTGGAATACCGTTCCTCATCCACCATACTCTCCCGACATCGCGCCATCTGACTACCATTTGTTCAGACATTTGAAGGCATATTTGAGAAACAAAACTTTCGAAAACGTCGACGATTTTAGAAGAGATATTTCAAATTTCTTTGAGTTCCAGCCGCCGCAGTTTTGGGCAAAGGGAATAAATGTTGATTAGTAATGTTTTGTATAAGATATATAAATAAATAAATTATATTGAAATTATTGCGACAAAACTTTTTTATCAACCTGATATATCGCTGTAGGTTGAATATGCGTGCGAAACGTACGCACGTTCCTTTTTACGCTGTTACGCGTCTTATTCTTAGATTTATTTATTTAATAATAAGCTTATAACGGCAAATGAGGATATTGGGAATAACCGAGAGAAGGCTAGGATGTAACAGACGTTTTTGATTGGTAATCCGGAATTTCTGAATAGTAAAACACCTAGATTGAATGGGATTAAAGCGACACATGGTAATGGTCCGTTTCTTTTTTTCTGAATTTCTTTTACCTAACTCCAATTTTTGTTGAAAAAATATTTAAATGACAATATCTCAAAAAGTTGGAAACTCAGTACAATACATAGTGTAGTTGAAATTGGTCAAACTGACGCCACGTGTGCTCTCTTGAAATGCCTACACCCGCCCGCCAAATCCCCTGTATGAGTGAAAGTCGGAACCGTTCACTTTGATGACGTAGATTACCTGGTTACATCGATGACACATACATAGAATGATTGTTTTACATAAAATAATAATAAAATCAATCGTCGGTCAAGTAATAAAGATGTGCAGTAACAATTTTTGTTTAGCATCAACTAATTTCGCCCTACTTCTAACGTACACTCCTCCAAAAAATCAGAGGAACAAAAAGTTTTTTCAAGTTTTTTTAGTGTTTGTCGAAGCGCTGTATCTATGTAAAAAATTGTCCTATCGAGATAGAAAAACAGCATTTTGAAGCTTCCAGTTTGTAGTTTTGGAATTTTTTGGCAAAAAAGATTTGTGAGCTACGGTTATCGCGCAATCGTAATAAATAGCGGGAGAAAAGAATTTTCCTAATTTTTTTTTCCATTTTCAAGGGCCTACGCGCTCGGGATTTTTTAAAAAGTGAAATCGATGTATAGGTCAGTTAGCTTGTTTTGTTCAGCTTCAATTTGTTTTTTTTGTCTCTCTCCGTCAATTTTTTGCTGAGATATCCGACTTTGAATGAAAAAAGATCCTGTTGTCTTTTTATCATCGATATCTCAGCAACCAATGATCGTACAGAGAATCAAAAGGCTTTAAAAACTTAAATAATTTGAAAAAGGTACAAAAAATAAATTTTTATGGTTTTTCAGTAACTCTACCATTACTTTACAAATATTGATGGAAATACTTATGTTACCAGGTTTTTTTAGCTTAAGGGGTGAGATGCAGTCAGAGGTGTGAAAAAACGAGCATTTTCAATCATTTTTTTTATAGTAATTAAGTTTTGTTTTACACAAGTGGTTACACACACTCTTGACAACTTTGACAACACTTGACTTGTACAAATTTGTTGTTGTCTTCGAAGCATTCTGCCTTCCGGGGTATTATCGTTTGCGCGTTTGTCAGCCGCTACCTGCCATGGGGACCCGACACCCCTTCACTAATTGTGGGATATCTCGGAAACTATTTATCGGATTGGCTTTAAATTTTCGGGGCATATTTTCGAAACATAGTATTTCAAGAAAATGTTTAAAAAAATCGATTTTTTTGAAAATTCTGGCTACATCTCACCCCTTAATGTACCCCCAATAGCCCTGTAAATTTTCAAATTGATCCATCGAACCGTTTTTCTGGACTTATTGATCAAAGTTTTACAAAACAATTTAAAAAACAAATCTATTGTTTTTAGTTTTGAGGCTTTCACGGCTCTTTATGTAATGAGAAGAGTATGTGGCTTCCGGATGGAGGCCGTGTTGAGGATCAGCGTTGTGCCGACGTTTCGCAAACGTTACAGTCTGCATCATCAGGGCTGAGAGCTCCGATACTGAAGCTCTCGTATCTCAGGTATTCCTTATATAGTTGCAGTCATCGTTCTAGATCGCTGCACCAGCCAATCAGATGTTTTAATTGATCAGCTGGTCAATTAAAAACCGGGAGGACGGTGTGCCAAATAGGATTGACGTGATATCCTCCATCTCTGTTTAGATTGTCCGGATGTTTTCGGATTTCCAAGCCTTCTCGGTGTTTCCTGGAAAAATAGCTGTTTGATGGGGCCAGACTTTGGGCTTTGTCGAACTGGATGGCATGACCAGTCTCCATCCAATGTTCGGCCAGCGCTGATTGTGTAATATGGCCATATTTGATACACCGTTGGTGTTCTTTGATCCGTGTACTAGCCTGAAAGTCATCAACATAAAAAAGGCCAAAGACAAAAGCATCAGGCTTGAGGTAGATTCGGTTGATCTGGAAAAGCTCAAATCGCTAAGTACACTCAGGAAAGCAGGCTTAGAAGTCAAGGAGGACCATGGGCTGCGTCCAAGAATGCTTGTTCGTTATGTACCGCGTGACCTCACGCCCGACGAATTCATAAAGCAGGTTATGGAAACGAATACACTCGATGAAGACGAGGGATCGGTTAAAGTTATCTATTCCTTTGCGCCAAAAAGTGGTCGCGCCACGAGAAACATCGTGATTGAGGTTACGTCAAAAGTTCGGAAGATTTTGCTCGCTAGAGGCCGTATATTTGCAAACTGGAATTCTTTCTCAGTGGAAGATTATGTTAAGGTTCTCCAATGTTTCAAGTGTCTCGGATTCGGGCACATGGCAAGTAATTGCATGGGTAATGCTCGTTGTGGGCATTGTGCCGGCAACCACGAGATGAGGAATTGTAAGAACAGAGGGAACGCACCGTGTTGCATAAACTGTAGGGCTGCAAAACAAAATGACAATCAGTCGGTTCTGGATGGCAGAAAGTGCCCTATACTTAAACGGCGTATAGAGGATAAGGTCAGTCAAATCGAATACTAGTAATGGCGAACAGCAACCGCTATCTCCGTATTGCGCACGTAAATTGTCAGTCGCTACTGGCGAAGGATCATTTTGAACATTTCAAACAGTATTTCTCTTGTCTTACATGCCACGTAATTTGTATTTCGGAGACTTGGCTTAAACCAGCAATACCCGATAGTATGGTCACCATGCAAGATTTTAACATTTTCCGATGCGATAGAGTCGACCGCGTAGGCGGGGGTGTCGCTATGTACGTGCATACTTCTCTCAAAACAAAGATAATTCGGGCATCTTCTGGTCTGTCTTTAGATGGACCAGAATTTATATTTCTGGAGATATCCAATTTCGAAGGTCCCAAAGCCCTTGTTGCGGTAGTATATAGAGCACCAAAAACAAAAGGCTTCTCTATGTTCACAAATTTGTGCAACAGATTGTTTCCGCTGTATAATAACGTTATTGTGATGGGAGACATGAATACTCAAATGAATGAAGCCAATCATGACAGCCAATTTTTGAGTCAGTTCATCGCGGCGAATGATCTGTTCTTAGTGCCTTTTAATGCTACACACCACACGAAGACGTCGGATACCCAAATTGACCATTGTATCATCGATTCTATAGATAAAATAATTGACTTCGGACAAGACTCAATTTCGCTCTCCGGCCATGATTGTATTTGGATAATGTACGACTACAGGACCATTGAGATCTCTTGTAAAAAGGCTCTCAGGAGAGATTTTAGGCATTTCAACGAACAGGCTTTTCTATCGGATTTAAACGCGTTAGACTGGTCTGCACTCTTCGAGTCCAAATCAATTGATTTTAAGGTATCGTTTCTAAATACTGCCCTCACTGATTGCCTAGATGAACACGCTCCGCTACAGCATTACGTGCAGAAAAATGTCCCTTCTCCTTGGCTAACTAGAGATATCAAACATATGATGCGACAGCGTGACAAAGCCTGGAAGCGGTTCGTGCAGTGTCGGAATAACCTTAATACTGTCCCATCTAGTGCCGACAAACTAAAAATTGAGGGTCTTCTACATCACTTCAGAGCACTTCGAAATTCGGTTCAAACTACCGTCAGGAAAGCCAAACAAAGATTTTACGGGGAGGCTTTTGACTGCGTTAAAGATACTGCATCCGCATGGAAGAGACTGCGGCACCTGGGGATCCTTCGGCCTAAAGGAGATGATCGTCCACTCGCAGTACCCATTGACGATCTTAATATGTATTTTTCATCTGTGAGCACTAGTAAAATATCTGATGCACGAGTTCAAGACACTGCTTCTAACGCCGAGTACGATGATTCGTTCTTCTACTTCGGGGATATCTCCCCCGACATGCTTTTAAAAGCGCTAAATCACGCTTCTTCACATGCGATTGGTGCAGACGGTCTTTCCCTAAAAATTATTCGCTTGGCTCTGCCAGTGATCTTCAACATGATTCTGCATATCTTTAATTTTTCTCTTATGCATGGAACGTTTCCTTTAATTTGGAAAAAAGCGTTGATAAGGCCTATTCCCAAGGTAAAATCGTCTGGCTCTCCTGCGGACTATAGGCCAATATCAATTCTCTGTACATTATCTAAGGTGCTTGAACGTATTATTTCTGACCAAATCACAGCCTTTCTCGAGTCAGAAGTACTTCTTGATCCATACCAATCCGCGTACAGACGAAGCGCAGGAACACAAACAGCATTACTGCGCGTGTGTGACTACATTCGGCAGGGCATCGATGACAGAATGCTAACCGTCATGGTTCTCTTCGATTTTTCGAAAGCTTTTGACCGAGTTGACCACAATCTACTTCTTTTCAAACTCAAAAACCTACGTTTCTCCACATCGGCAGTCCAGTGGATAAGATCGTATCTCACTGCTAGGTTTCAGTCAGTAGTTGACTCTAATGGTTCTAGGTCTACTTGGGCTCAAGTAAAATTCGGCGTTCCACAAGGATCCGTACTGGGTCCATTATTATTATTTACTCTCTACATGTGCGACCTTAGATATGCACTCTCTGCCTGTGCTTACAATCTCTATGCAGATGATCTCCAAATATTTCTAAGATGTCCTGTACCTGATCTTGATCGCTGCATCACTGATGTAAATAAGGACATAGTTCTAATTCGGATATGGACGTCACTCAATGGGCTCTCACTTAATGACGACAAAACAAATGCTATAATACTTGGAAGCAGACCTCTAGTACGCGCTCTCGAGTCACACGACATTCCACCTATCGTTAACGGCAGGACCATAGTCCAATATTGTTCCTCAGTCAAAATTCTAGGCATCTGGCTTGATAATACGTTGTGTTGGAAACAACAAGCCATTAACGTAGCAAGGATGGCAAGTGCGAGGCTATTCATGCTGAAATCGTGTCGTGGATTTCTTCCACAGCGAGCTCGTGCAAAACTTATATCTGTTCTCATCCTGCCGGTATTTGATTACTGCTGCTGCGTCATATTTGGGCTGGCTGACGAATACAATACGATTCTCAAAGTCGCATTGAATTCTTGTGTTCGATTCATTTTTGACGCCAAATGGTTCGAGCATATCACTCCGTACTGGGAAAAATTATCGTGGTTGAGGCTGGACGCAAGACGGAAATTTTTCATGCTACGTTTAGCCTACGAAGTCCTCCGCTCAGGAAAACCCACGTATCTCAGATCGCTGCTAAAAATAAAAGGTCCAAGAAACGGCATGCCCCTTCGGCAAACCCCTGATTATCCTGACATTCCCTATTTTCGCACGAAATGCCAGAGGCACGCTTTTGGCATCTCCGCTGCGTATCTGTGAAATGCATTACCAACTGGCAGCATAAATCTCGAAAGAGGTGCGTTCTCTAGCTTGATATACGAACTGCTCATCGCAGGTGCGATTTAGGCGCGGCCATCTTGTCAATCGCCCGCTAGGGAATGGGTAGCTGTAATACAGCCAGAAAGGTTCCCCTGTCATGCGAGCGTCATAAGTAGTGTTGCATGAACACAGTTCTTCACACAAATACTGTAAAATATTGTACTGTCATCATGCTATATATTGTTTTATATAGAGTCTTCTAAAAAACGAAATGGAAAAAAACCAAATGTAAAAATGTAATTGTTTATGGATTACGTTCCAGACGATATGTTCAATCCTAGAGCACTAATAATAAACTATCTATCTATCTACTAATGTTCCTCCCGGTTTCCCCTATGTACACTTTACCGCATGAGCAGGGTATTTTGTATACTCCTGGTGCACTTAATGGTGGTCTTTGGTCTTTTGCACTCGGAATCACTTGTGCTAGTTTCTTCTGAGGTTTGAAGATGACTCGCACGTTATGTTTTCCAAGGACCCTGCCTATGCGATCGGTTATACCCTGAAGGTATGGAAGGGAAGTTGTTGCAGTTATTTGTCCTTCATTCTCTCCATCAGGTGCTGTAACCGTTTTCGGATCAGCTATTTTTCTTTTTAGATTTTTGATCGTTCTTTCGATGTTGCCTGGCTTGTAGCCATTGTCTCCTAAAGCTTTTCGTAGGTGTTCTAGTTCAACCTCCAGGGAGTCTGGTTCGGAGATCGCTAGAGCTCTGTAGACCAGGGAGCTTATGACCGACTGTTTTTGGGAAGGGTGGTGATGGGACGTAGCGTGGAGGTATCTATTCGTATGCGTTGGCTTCCGGTAAACTTTATAGCCCAAAGTGCCATCGCTTTTCCGTTGAACCAGTACATCCAGAAAAGGGATTTGATTTTCCTGTTCTATCTCCATGGTGAATCAACTCCCAACACCCCAATATTCAATTCATATCGCCGTCATGTTGCGCTCATGGGATGTATCACTGACAAATATACATATCGCCGTCATATTGCGCTTAACAAATGCATCACTTAGAAACTTGCATTTCGCCGTCATAAAATGTATCACTGAGAAACACGCATATCGCCATCATGTTGCGATCATCGAATGTATTACTGACAAACATGCATATTGCCGTCATATTGCTTGCATGGCATGTCTACTACCAGTGTTAACTCAGTGAATTCATCAACACAAGTCATTGGATGACTTCCATATGACGTAAAATTTGCAGATATTAATTGTGGACACTTGGCCACAGCGATATGAGTTCAACGTGCTCCAAACGTACGATGCATTTGTAAACGACATATTGAGATCAAAATGCTATGTACATTCACGATACTAAATGAGTTCACGGCTTTGCATCATGACATGTAGTCAATATGCTGTAAAATTTGCTTCATCAATTGTATGCACGGCGTGATGATCATGACTGTCTATCTGGGCAAATATAGAACGACAATAATTTCGAAACGACAGAATGATGAATTCTCACAATAACGAAAGTTACCCAGACAGACGAATGTACCTCATATTGGCATCATATGTACATCATCATTGTAGTCATATTTGCATCACATGATGATTCACAATAATACATCCAAGTGAAGCAGTCGTTCTCACGCGAATATGCGTGCAGTGAATTCATCAGACTAGCAAATTCGGCTCACGAATATCTAACAACCCAGATAGACGTATGTACCTCATATTGGCATCAAATGTACATCATCACTGTGGCATAGAAAGTCTCACAACTGTGTATCCCTTATGAGTGCTCCCGTTGAAGTCATATTTGCATCACATGATGATTCACAATAATACATCCAAATGAAGCAAAGTTGTTCTCACGCGATTATGCATGCAGTGAATTCATCAGACTAGCAAATTCGGCTCACGAATTCCTAACAATAAGTGAGTGCATATATCATATGGGTGTCACGGCGTGAAGAAATTGTAGTGCTCATACAGAGCTCATATTACCGGCATGGCGTGACGTAGCTATGCTGTGCTCATACAGAGCTCATATTAGCGGCATGGCGTGACGCAACTATGCTGTGCTCATACGGAGCTCATATTAGCGGCATGGCGTGACGTAACTATGCTGTGCTCATATGGAGCTCATATGAGTGTCATAGCGTGAAAAATAAAAAAAAACTAAAAATGGTGATTAAAAAAATCTAGTAGGATTTTTATATTCGCATATGCTTTATTTATGTTCCTGCCTATATGATAAATAGATTAAAATGTATCCTGCCTAGTTAAATGTTGTACCTACCTACAGTTTGAACCTACGTCTTCTAATTCGAGAGCTGAGCGCGCTACCTACCTAGCTATTCTAACACTTGTGCAAACTTTCTTTGTGTCTACCTATTTGTATCATTCTGGAGTTGTACGCATATCGCCGTCATATTGCGCTCATGGGATGTATCACTTACAAAAATCCATATCGCCGTCATATTTCTCTCATCGAATGTATCACTTAGAAATATGCATATCGCCGTCATATGATGTGTCACTGAGAAACACGCATATCGCCATCGTATTGCGCTCAACGAATGTATCTATCTGGGTACCCATATTGACAGTCATGATCATCACGCCGTGCATACAATTGATGCAGCAAATTTTACAGCATATTGACTGCATGTCATGAAGCCGTGAACTCATTCAGTATAGTGAATGTACAAAGCATTTTGATCCCAATATGTCGTTTACAAATGCATCGTACCTTTGGAGCATGTTGGACTCATATCGCTGTGCTCAAGTGTCCACAATTAATATCTGCAAATTTTACGTCATATGGAAGTCATCCAATGACTTGTGTTGATGAATTCACTGGGTTAGCACTGGTAGTAGACATGCCATGCAAGCAATATGACGGCGATATGCATGTTCATCAGTAATACATTCGGTGGGCGTAACATGACGGCGATATGCGTGTTTCTCAGTGATACATCCTATGACGGCGATATACATGTTTCTAAGCGATACATTCGTTGAGTGCAATATGACGGCAATACGTATATTTTTTTAGTGATACATCCCACGAGCACAATATGATGGCGATATGCATGTTTCTCAGTAATACATTCCACGACGGCAATATGCATGTTTTCAGTGATACATTCGTGAGCACAATATAACGACGATATGCATATTTCTCAGTGATACATCCCATGAGCGCAATATGACGGCGATATGCAGGTTTCTAAGTGATACATTCATTTCTAAGTGATACAGTTTAGCGCAATATGACGACGATATGTATATTTTGTCAGTGATACATCCCACGAGCACAATATGATGGCGATATGCATGTTTCTTAGTAATACATTCCACGACGGCAATATGCATGTTTTCTGTGATACATTCGTGAGCACAATATGACGACGATATGCATATTTCTCAGTGATACTTCCCATGAGCGCAATATGACGGCGATATGCATGTTACTCAGTGATACATCCTATGACGGCGATATGCTTATTTCTAAGTGATACATTCCATGAGCGCAAGATGACGGCGATATGTTTATTTTGTCAGTGATACATCCCACGAGCACAATATGATGGCGATATGCATGTTTCTCAGCAATACATTCCATGACGGCATTATGCATGTTTTCAGTGATACATTCGATGAGCGCAATATGACGGCGATATGCGTGTTCCTCAGTGATACATTCTTTGACGGCGATATGCATATTTCTAAGTGATACATTCGATGATCGCAATTTAACGGCAATATATATATATATATATTTGTCAGTGATATATCTCATGAGCGCAATATGACGGCGATATGCATACAAATCCAGAATGATACAAATAGGCAGACACAAAAAAAGTTTGCACAAGTGAAAGAATTACTAGGTAGGTAGCGCGCTCTGCTCTCGAATCAGAAGATGTAGGTTCAAACCGTAGGTAGGTACAAAATTTAACCAGGCAGAATACGTTTTAATCCATTTATAATATAGGCAGGGACATAAATAAAGCATATGCAGATATAAAAATTCTACCAGATTTTTTAATCCACATTTTTTAATTTTTTATTTTTCACGCTATGACACTCATATGAGCTCCAAATGAGCACAGCATAGTTACGTCACGCCATGCCGCTAATCTGAGCTCCGTATGAGCGCAGCATAGTTATGTCACGCCATGCCGCTAATATGAGCTCCGTATGAGCACAGCATATTTAGGGCACGCCATGCCGCTAATATGAGCTCCGTATGAGCGCAGCATAGTTATGTCACGCCATGCCGCTAATATGAGCTCCGTATGAGCACAGCATATTTAGGGCACGCCATGCTGCTAATATGAGGTCCGTATGAGCACTACAATTTCTTCACGCCGTGACACCCATATGAGCCCCATATGCACTCACTTATTGTTAGATATTCGTGAGCCGAATTTGCTAGTCTGATGAATTCACTGCATGCATATTCGCGTGAGAACAACTTCGATTCATTTGGATGTATTATTGTCAATCATCATGTGATGCAAATATGACTTCAACGGGAGCACTCATATGAGATACACAGCTGTGAGACTTTCTATGCCGCAGTGATGATGTACATATGATGCCAATATGAGGTCCATCCGTCTATCTAGGCTCCTATATAGAAAAAAGTGGGTATCAAATAATTGTAATACCGTCCATAGCAAAAAGCCATATATCGAGACTACAAAACTTCGAATGTGTAGATCTTAGAAATGGAAATAATTGATGGCCCGAAGTGGCGAATACCTAAATGGCGAACATGGCATGGCTGCCTGACCCGACTGACCACTAACGCCATCTGCCATCTTCATTCCGAAGCGCAAGTAGTATTGCTCGAGCCCAAGTTTTCTCTATCCGACCGTTCGCCATTTTGGCCCTTCGCTATTTTGACCTATCGACTTTTTGGACCTTCCCTTTAATGAATTCGAAATTGTAAACCGTCGTAATATTTACAATTCGACGATTTGACGTCTCGAATTCTTTGCTGTACATATAGAGGCAAATTGATATTATATCTCATTATTTGTTTTCGCTATGAATCAACTTCGGGATTTATGTATTCGCAATTTCGATTAACTTTTTTGCAGACTATAATAAAATTGATCTATCTATATTAGAACGTTCGTCATTACTGAATTCGAAATTTCGGTCGTTTTGAATATTGATCGTACGGATTTCCGATCTCCACCCAAACATTTCAAAATTTAAAAAAAAAATAATTTCAAAATGTGTAGAAAATGTTATGAAATCATTACTGTTGAGTGTTGATGCGATGTTTTGTTTGCATGCCATTATTATCGAGTTAAAATTAATTGCATTACATTAAATTGATACCCCCAAGCGAATCTTCATACACCTTTGTGCATGCATCACTATGCGATTTGTCAATCACTTTTTCAAAAGCCCTCAAGCATTTTAAATAAACAGTTTTTTGCAAAACTATCAAATTTTGTCATTAAATAAAACAGTTTTTTTTAAAACAACGTATTTTTCTGTTGAAAAAAACGCTCTAACTTTTTTATTTTTCAAAATTTTGAATTGTTTTTTTTTTAAGATGTGAGGAGTAGTTATTGCAAAGTTGTAAGAAAAATAATGACTTGTTTATCTTCATCATCATTAGTTGACGTTCAAGGAGCAATAAAAGTGATCCTTTAATTTTTTGTTGAAACTTTGACGATTCGGATAAAAAATGGTTTGACCGTCCGATTAAAAAATGTACAAGGTCTTTGGGCATGTGTTGAGCTCAAACAAACTGGTAACATTGGTCATTTCCGCAATATTTGCAAAGTTGTAGTGAATTTCCCAAAACAGCAGAAAAAGTCATTTTTTTGTACTTTTGCAAATCAATACTGAGCTATAAAAAAAATCCTGTAAAATAGCAAACGAAACTTAAACCGATGTGCTGCTCTAGTGGTCAGCGTGCTTGCCTCTGAAATCAGCACATCGGGAGGTCACGGGTTCGAATCGCCGTCTCGTAGTTTCGGAGAAAAATAAAAACACCGGCGTGACGTAGCTCCAGTTGTACACGGATGTTGCGCACACGGACCGTGTATCGTGTGAGTATGATTGTATAAGGAGTACAACTTTGCAGTGACCGTTTTTTTCAAAAGTTTAAGGCTTTATTATAAAAAAGTGGCTACATATATTTTAATCAAAGTACTGCCCGTCGCTAGCTACGACCTCGGCCGATCTTTCAGGTAGCATTCGAATCCCGCGTCGATAAAAGTCTTGGTCCTTGGAGGCAATCCAGGAATCGACCCAATTTTTGACTTCTTCGTAAGTACCGAAGTGCTGGTCAGCCAAATCGTGTGCCATTGACCGGAACAAGTGATAGTTGGAAGGGGCAATGTCTGGAGAGTACGGCGGGTGGGATAAAACCTCCCATTTCAGCGTTTCCAAGTACTTTTTCACGACATTTGCAACATGGGGTCGGGCATTGTCATGCTGCAGTATCACCTTGTCATGTCTTTCGTTGAATTGTGGCCGTTTCTCTTTGAGTGCCTTACTCAAGCGCATCAACTGACGTCGGTAGAGTTCCCCTGTGATGGTTTCGGATGGTTTGAGCAGCTCATAGTACACAACGCCCAGCTGTCAGCCCGTCTTCAAAAACTTTCTGCCTTCCGCCACCATGCTTGTTCTCGACCTCAAAATCTCCACTTTTGAAGCGTTGAACCCACCGCCGACACGTTTTCTCACTAATAGAATCCTCCCCGTAAGCATCTACAAGCAAACGGTGGGCCTCAGCCGCAGATTTCTTGATGTTGAAGAAGTAAATCATAACCTCCCGCAAATGCTGAGAATTCGGTTCGTAGGTTGCCATGTTTGAGTGCCTATAACTTTATAATGCATACACGTATCCGTTAGCTTTTTTAAATTGTTTACATTGGCAGAGCCTCTAGTTTAAAATGCCACTTTTTTTATTGAGCTAGGGCCACTACTTCGGCCCCAGTGGCTCTCTAAGTAAAACGGTCACTGCAAAGTTGTACTCCTAATAGCCTGTGAGTTATTTCTCGACGAAACGCGACTAGCTCTGAGACTGGGAAGCGAACTCGGGACCGGCTGTATTGGTATAGGTTTTCCGCAGTTTCCCTGTACCCATGGCACAAATGTCATGATGAATGCGATACAAGGTGGGGATATAAACTGGAATATGGGGTATGTATGAAGGGGGAAGAACCCTGTATAGATGAAAGTTAAACAAAAAATACCGAAATAATCTTATAGAGGATTTATTCAAGTTTTCGAAAGCCACCTTCTATTGGCTGTACGATCAATAGTTCACGAGATATCGATGATCAAAGAAAAAAAACTGACTTTTCATTTGATCGGCGATATCTCAGTGACAAATGGTCGTACAAAGAGAAAAAAGACCAAATTGAAGCTAAAGAATCCGGCTAAAGGCCCCAGCATTGATTCAGCCAGGAATTTTTTTTTGAGCCTATTGACGATTTAAAAAAAAACCGAAAATTTTTTACTCCCGCTATTTCTTATGACAGAGCCGAGCGGGATGCTCAAAAGATGTTGTCGCCGCGAGATTCTTAAATTAGAGATTTCAAGCTTCAAATTTCTTTTCATTCCCGATACGACCACCTTTTCCCATAGTTACGGCCTTTCAAAAATCACTGAAATTTGTTTGAATCTTTCCTGCTCCTTTCATTTTTTTTGCTGAGTGTATATAGATATGAGGCATTCCATAGATTTTCAGCAAGGTCAAAACCCTCACTATTTTTCAGAGTCCTGCAATTTTTTTACTATCAAAAGGTACCTGCTAGGAGTGTCTGTGATTTTTTTCAGATTTTTTTTATGAGTCCTGCTGCAGATATCGCAATTTTTGAAAAATGAGAATCAGTTTTCAACTAGATGTACCTTAAAAACTATGGCCCAGGCACAAACAATTATCGGACAAAATATTTTTGATTTTGGATGAACTTTTGACTTTAACAATTACATTTTTTTTTATCGTCAAACATTCTATAATAAATGAAAAAAATCGATTTTCAAAAAGTATGTCACGTTTGATTTTGCTCTAAATTTTTCTGAATTTTCTGTTCTTAGTGTGGACATACAGAAAAAATTGGCATCATGGGCCGCGAACTGGTTTAGAAGATATTGCATTTTTTTGTTGTTGTTACTCATCTTATCTTTATTTGTATCAGTCTGATTTGAATTAGTAGTGGACATAACTGAAAAATAACACTATAAAATGAAACTTCAAGCAGCTTAGGATGGTGTAATTGACGATTTCAAAATTTAATGCATTTCTAACTTTACATACTAGGTGAGAAAAAACACAATATTTATGACAAGTAAATGTTTTTTATTGCCCAGTATTAGCAAATCTTGTGAATTATTATATGTTTGTCATCCGTCGAATATAATTTCGAAGTAATCGTGCCGTCTGTGCGCGGAATGAAAGCATGTTGCTTCTGGGATTTCTTGAGGGAGAAGATTTTTTCTTTGGTCAATAGATATTTGAATCGCCGATCAATTTAATCCGTCACTGATGGTTGGAATATTTATCGCGATTTTCGATGAACTTGCACTAGCATAACATACTTGCACCGTCAGAAGCCGAAAAGTGAAAATGAAGGTTATGAAATTTCACATACAATCATAACATCGAAACCGGTCAAGGAAATCGAGAACGTTTACTTCCGACCTTGCCGCCGGTGTCGCGTCGGTCGGGCGGGAAATTTGAAAATTTGAAAAAAATCAATCTTATAACATACAAAACACTTTGATATATGTTTTTATGTGAAATTCAAAGTTTCTCCCAATTAATGATCCAATTCATATCAATATAAAAGATTTAAAAAAAATGCAAATCAGCCTGTATCTTCTATACCAGTTCGCGGCCCATCTTGTCAATTTTTTCTGTATGTCTACACTAACAACAGAAAATTTAGAAAAATTTAGAGCAAAATCAAACATGACATACTTTTTGAAAATCGATTTTTTTCATTTATTATAGAATATTTGTACGAAAAAAATAAAGTTTATTGTTAAAGTCAAAAGTTCGTTCAAAATTAAAAATATTTTGTCCCACAATTTTTTTTGCCTGGGCCATAGTTTTTAAGGTACATATAGTTAAAAACTGATTCTCATTTTTCAAAAATTGAGATATCTGGAGCAGGACTCATAAAAAAAATCTGAAAAAAATCACAGACACTACTAGTAGGTGCCTTTTGATAACAAAAAAATTGCAGGACCCTGAAAAATAGTGAGGGTTTTGACCTTGCTGGAAACCTGTGGAATGCCTCATATACATCGAAGGGGCGAGGGAGGTATTATATATATATATATATATATACAGGGTGTCCCATTTTAATCTTACATCTGAATTTTCTCGAAAAATATTGCTCGGACGAAATATTGTGTGGAACAAAACTTCTAGGGATTGACGTTTGAAAAAAATTTATTTGAGGAGCCAAAATTCAAAATGGCGGCGTTACAAAGGCTGACATGTTTTTTTCAAACGGAAATATAACTTTTTTTTATTGCCAAAAAATTTGTCAGCTGAAAACTAAAAACTTTTGTTGAAAAATTTTTTTGATAAAGTTCATAGTTTTCAAGTGAGAACATCATTTTCAATTATTTCAGATGTATCCAGGATTTGTGTGTGTGTGTGTGTGTGTGTGTGTGTGTGTGTGTGTGTGTGTGTGTGTGTTTTCGAATGTATGACCACTTGAACAAAAAAAGAATCAAATTTTTTTGTTGAAAATTTTTGTTTTTTTTTGTTTTCAAATTTGGACGATATTTTATGAGAAAATTTTGGAGGAAAATCGATGAAAAATAGTTTTTTTTCCATTTGAATAGCGTTTGTGCCATTTTCAAGCCCAAAAACGTGTTTCTTTAAATCCTTGACGAACTTTGATCACGATGGGTAGAAACACACACACACACACACACACACACACACACACACACACACACACACACACACACACACACACACACACACACACAAATCCTGAATACATCTGAAATAATTGAAAATGATGTTCTCACTTGAAAACTATAAACTTTATCAAAAAATTTTTTCAACAAAAGTTTTTAGTTTTCAGCTGACAAATTTTTTGGCAATAAAAAAAAGTTATGTTTCCGTTTGAAAAAAACATGTCAGCCTTTGTAACGCCGCCATTTTGAATTTTGGCTCCTCAAATAAATTTTTTTCAAACGTCCCCCTTCAATCCCTAGAAGTTTTGTTCCACACAATATTTCGTCCGAGCAATATTTTTCGAGAAAATTCAGGTGTAAGATTAAAATGGAACACCCTGTATATATATATATATATATATATATATATATATATATATATATATATATAGGTATATATAGGTATATATATATATGACAATGACATTAAGGCATTGATAGTTTAGGTGAAAAAAAAAATAATTATAGGAATTAATTTGGTGTCTTATGCTATATCTGCGCTTATGATGCCACAATCACTCGGTAGCGTAGGGGCTGCCGAGCCTACCTGCCTATACTGCGCATGCTGTATAGGCAGGTAGGTTGTAAGTTCGATTCCGTGTGCAGACGAAATATTTTGTTAAAAAAAAATCATTCCAGGAGGTCAGGGACTGACGAATTATGATACAAAATCGTTGTGGTAGAACTCTAAATGAAATATTTCATTTTATTTTGCATTTATGAAATATTCTTAATTTGAATATATTTAACTTTTAACAAGAATTACTCTGGCACAAATAAAAAATATATATTTGAAACAAATAGAATCATAGTGGGCCGTGATACGAGGAAAAAACCTACATGATTCAAATAGATCCTATTTCGATTAAATTTTTTTTTGTCAGTGGAAGTTAGCCAAGTGGTAAACATCGCGAACGGCAAATATCAAACTAGATCCCGAGAAGTACGGTGTCGCTCCCGTCCATTATTTTTTCCCGAGTTGTTCCATTTTTCCGTGGACATGCGATCGTGACGAAGTGGATGCAAAGGGGAAAAGGGCTTTCTCGTTCTAATCCCTAAAATCTGTACCAAAGAAGCCCGTAAGCGTATCCGCATCGCAATATAGCTTCGGAGATTCGAACAAAATCTACAAGCAGAAGCTGATGGATAGAGCGACGGAGACAACACGAAAAAGCAGGAGCCGAAAAATTGCCAAGGGCAAGAGAGAGAGAGATGGGGAGAGCACGAGAAGCGACGACTTGCCGGATATCTGAAGAGCTCAGAGATTTCTTTCTCGATACACAATACCCGGGTAAAGATGTAAACAGTATCGGTATCCCGTACGCCCCCGGACGTAATCTGGCGAAAGGAGTCATATCTCTCTCTCTCTCTCTCTCTCTCTCTCTCTCTCTCTCTCTCTCTCTCTCTCTCTCTCTCTCCTTCTCCCCCCTCTCTTTCTCGGTCTTTCTCACTCACTCTTACTCCTCCCGTCGTCCCGGACGAGGCGGAGCGGGTCGCAAAATTTTCCGTACAAAGCCCCAACTGCTCATTTATTTCGAAAGGGCTCAACGGGGCCTCGATTAATCGCACGCGTGGATCCTTGTGGGGTAGCACCACGTACAACCAGTCTACCGGAAGTAACGACGAGCTGCCTTTTCCACCCCCGTAGCCGAAGCGAAATCTCTCGGGCTCCGCCAAGTGTTGGCCTTTGTTCGCCGCGATCGTTCGCCGTATTTCCGTTATCGATTTTCTTCGTACGTATTTACTGATGTACGCGACATCGGGAGGGCGGCTGCTGCGTTGTCACTTCCGTCCGGGCTGCTCTCTCGCGCGCGAGCGAGACGGCGGCTGTTTTCCGGGCCCGCAGTTTGCGAGACTAGAAGATTCTCTCGCGTAACTCGACGACACCTGCGGCATCTTACAATTTAACGGGGGGAGGGGAGGGGCGGCATATTGTTGCGTCAATAAATAAAGGAAACCATGGAGAGCCTGGTGCGTGTAGTGAAAAATCGATTTGTCGCTATTCAGGTGTTCTCATAGTTTCATATTACACAAAAATGTTGGTGTTGGGAGTGCTAAAATTTTTTTTTAAACTTGACGTCGAACGAGAAATCTGAATCGAACGGCGAATCAGATCGGGACATAATAATTTAGATTACACTGACAGAAAATCAATTTTTTCCTATTGCGTTCCAGTATTGGAATTATTTATTTTTAATATATTTATTTACTAAAATCACAACCTATTTAATATTGTTCAATAACATAATATTTTATTTTATCCCAATAAATCTGTGATTCGGTTTCATCTGTTCGAAAAACAATTTAGTTGAATCCACTAAGTCCATCTATTTGATGTATATAAACACTCATTACAAAATTAAGGGAACAGTAAAATTTCAAAAAAGTTTCATTGATTTTTGAATAGCTGTAACTTCGTGAAAAATGGTCGTATCGTAAAAAAATGGGGTTTCAAAGCTTGAAATCTCTAGTTTACGAATCTCACCAGTAAACATTTTTTTAAGCAACACGCTCGGCGCGAATCTAGGAATTTGCGCGAGGCGAACATTTTCGATTCTTTTTTTCAAAATCGTCAACGGGCCCAAATTTTGATTTGAGTATGATCGATACTGGGGTCATTTAGCCTGATTCTCCAGCTTCAAAACGGTATTTTTTGGACCTCTGTACCACCATTTGTCACTGTGATATCGGCGTATGAAGAAAAAAGGAGCTTTTTTCGTAGCTCAATATCTCATGAACAAATGATCGTATAGCGTGGTGGTGGGTTTTGTAAACTGGAATAAATTCTCTAAAAGCACCTTTCCGTACTTTAGAGAATTTTTTTAAACTTTAATATTGATTTGAAAAAGTATGAAAAACTGACGTTTTTCCCATTTTGGAAAATCCACGTCAACTTTTCAAATATTGCGAAAATGACTCATGTTTCTAGGTTTTTGTTTAGTTCAATACATGCCCAAAGACCCCCCCCCACAATTTAAAATTGATCGGCTGGACCGTCATTTTGAAGCGTCAAAGTTTTATAAGAAATGAAAGGAACACTTTTATTGTTCCTTAAATGTCAATTAATGATGATTAAAATGAAAAAAAAAATGGTCCGTTATTTTTTCTCACTGTTTCGCAATAACTTTTCCTGAAATCTTGGAAAAAGGAAAAAATTCCAAAAGAAATTCAAAATTTTTAATTTGTTTTCTTCAAAATTTCAATTTTTTTTTTATATTGAAACTTTTTTTTAAGAGTTTGAATTTTTTCCTTATTCCAAGATATCGGTTATGTCTTTCGATGAAACTATCTAATTATCACAATGATATTAACTAATTGATATAGTTTATGTGATACAACAGATAATTATAGAAAATTCATTTGGTCTCTTATGCCATATCTGACCAAGATGTTATAAGCAGTCGGTAGCATAGGGGCAGCGTGCGTAGCTATGAGTAGGTAGGTTCTAGGTTCGATTCCATATAGGTGAAATAGTTTCTTCGGAAAAAAAAGACAAAATCGTTGTGGTAAAAATCGAAATTGAGTGTTTCATCTCATTTTAGATTTATGAAATATGTTATGCATATAGTACACTTATTGTTAGATTTACAGTGTACATTGTAAGCAAATAAAAATATATTGGAATCGAATATTTATTTATTCAGTTTGAATATATTTAATATTTGAAAATGTAGAGAGATATGACCAATTTGGAGGGTGTTCCAATAATAAGTACGCCGAAAGATTTTGTCAGGACTCTTTATTATTTCGGGTTACCGTTACGCGTGTTCGGGTTGAACTGGCACTCGATCGAGTTAGCGTCGTCTCTCTGGCCACACAGGACCGATACATACTAGTTGTATTTATCATAAAAGCGGTATTATACTCTATTGTCCTCGCAACAAGTTCCGAGGTCCCGATAATCCTCGGAATCGTATACGGTCTTGCGTCACTTTAACGCACTTTCTACATTACGATCCGTATAATACAAGAAGAATAGCTGAAACAAATAAAAAAAAATATCTTTGAAACAAGTAAGATTATCGTAGGCCGTGAGACAAGGAAGAAACCTATTTGATTTGAATAGATCCTATTTAAATTAATTTTTTTTTGCATTGTAAAGGCAGTTGGAGACTACGAGGATTCGACTCTTTGCACATAGCGTTATCGTTGCGATCAAATATCGCGCTCTGGAAAAGTACTCGATTCGTTAACGCACGAAATGATCATAGCGCTTTGCGCGCAAAATACGGGAGTCCCGTGCAGCTATCCGACTAGAAATTCGGCACCCTGAACACAGTTTACGTTGCTATCAAGCTGCGGTCCGGAATACCGAAGGAAGGCATGTCTGATCGCTGGCAGATGTCCACCGGATCAGCGGAAACGTACTACGGGAAGCAGAATACGAAGGCACCCTAGGTTATGTACTAGGTGCGCAACTAAGTTCCCGGGTTTCACACATGGATGGCGCTAGCGACACATGTAGTCGGCATACAGGTCTGCAATTGGGTGTCTTTATAGCTTGGACATCTGTTAAGAATATCCATTCGTAATATATAGAAATATCGCAACACAGCGACCTTATTTCTAACCTCGAAAATGTCAAAGTTTGTGCCAAATAAACAGCATTTGCGGGAAGCACTGCTTTTCTGCTTCAACCTAAAAAAAACAGCAGCTGAAGCACGTCGGTTACTTGAGGAGGCCTACGGCGAACATATACCATCAAAAACAACGTGTGAAGATTGGTTCAAGTGGTTCAGAAGTGGCGATTTTGAGACTGGGGACAAGGAGCGCTCGGGAAGACCGCAAACATTTGCGGACGCCGATCTGCGAGCGTTATTGAATGAAGATAACACTCAACCAGAAGATCAACTTGCCGAGGCATTAAATGGGACTCGGCAATGTATTTCGAAACGTTTGCACGCCATGGGAAAAATTCATAAGGAAGGAAAGTGGGTGTCGCCTGAGTTGACTGAGAGACAAATGGAAAATCGAAGAGCCATTTCCGAAATTTTGCTTCTGCGGCAGAACAGAAAGAGTCTCCTGCATCGAATTGTTTCTGGCGATGAAAAATGAATATATTTTGAGAATCCCAAACGCAGAAAATCGTGGCTGTCACTTGGCGAAGCGTCAACATCGACGGCACGGCCAAATCGCTTCGGAAAAAAGACAATGCTCTGCGTTTGGTGGGACCAGAAAGGAATCGTGTAGTATGCGCTGCTGAAACCGGGCGAAATTGTCAATGGGCATCGCTACCGACAACAACTAATCAATTTGAACCACGCATTGCTCGAAAAACGGCCAGAATTGGACACGAGACACGAACGTTGCAGCACAACAACGCTCCGTGCCATCGCAGTTCCATCGTCCAGGGCACCATAAAAACACTGAAATGGGATCTGGTACCGCACCCGCCGTATTCGTCAGACCTAGCCCCTTCAGACCATCACTTGTTCCGGTCGATGGCGCATGGCTTGGGTGGGCTACACTTGGCCAATTGCGATGCAGTACAAAATTGGTTGGACGAATGGTTTCAATCCAAAGACGCGTATTTTTATCGCCGAGGTATTTATGTATTGCTAGAGAGATGGCAAAAATGTGTAAATAGCGAGGGTCAATACTTCGGATGAACCATTTTTTGTATTTGTCTTGAAATTTTCGATTTTTTATTGGTAAAAAATCCGGAAACTTAGTTGCGCACCTAGTATGTAATGCCGCTGTAACGCGGATTCCATGGAAGCCGTGATACGGCAGCCATGATTTGTGCCAGATGTATGTAAACCAGATCAGTGGAACTGTGTATTCCGGGCTAACGAGGCTACCTTACTTCGGCCTGATCAGGGTGCCTCTCTACTCCCGTGCGACAATTCCACTGATCCGGTGAACATACGGCGGAGATCGCAGGCGCGCCTTACTACGGGCTATTCCACACAGTGAAAACGGATTTTTTTTTTTCAATTCCGTTCTTCTTATAACCCGGTAAAATTGGACATATTTTTGGCATTACCGTTTTCTTTGTTTGGCAATAAATTTCGTTGCGTTCTTATCAGAGAGTGCTAATTGTTTTTGTTCTTGTTGGTTTAAATATTTGTTAATTTTTTATATAGTTGTAGTTTTTAAAGTTATTTCAACGTTTTTTTTTTAGTTTTTGGAATAGGGTTAATTTTTTCAATTTATTTATAGTCCAACAATTTTTGGATTCTTGAGATGTGTATTTTTTTGGTTTGTTCATAGTTTAAATTTTTTACGAATTTTTTTAAATTGAATACAAATACAAAGAAAGTGAACGCTGTGTTGAGCATGCGAACTTAGCAAGTCTACGGCAGGGTGTCAACTCTGCACAGTGCAAGTCGACACCGTGTCAGCTCGCCTGTTCAACTCTCCATTGTTCAACTCGACAAAGCGGGCAACTCGACACAGAGCCAAGTCGACACCCGTAGCAGCTCGACATTTCCCCGACGCTCGCGTATCCCCACTCTTCAGATTCGGGCCGGGCAATTTGCTACTGTGTCAACTCGACACCGAGTCCTCCCTACACAGCGTAGCGTGCTCAACTTACATTTCCTAGCGGCTGTACTTTTTTCGAATCGCCCATACCCGGGAACGAGAAATATACGAGCAAAATGTTTTCACATGTACCGACTACCCGCTCTGTCAGTTCTCTAGTTTATCGACTGATTTTGAATGGAAATTTCACGAGCGGCATTTTGTTATAACTTTATTCTTTAATAATGCCACGAACATATATTTAGTCTCCTAAAATTTTAATTCTTCCATAATTCGGGAAAAAAAGCGTCTTTTTTGAGTACTTGAGAATAACGATAAGCAATACTAAGAGAACTGAAAACTCATATAATAATCATGTGAAAGAAAAACTGGTGGCCTCGTACAGTTGGACAGTTTTTCGTTGCCGTTGAATATAGGATTATGTTCTTCAAGAGGATGTTTAATTTTGTTCTGAATTTCATTTCTTGTGGCTCTTGATTTATTCTTAAAAATCATTGGGCAAAGTCTAAATTTTACAATCAACTTTTTGATCATCAAAAATATCGCTAAAAAAATCATATGCAGTTACAAGAAATTAATATCATGAAACGATTGGAAAAAATATTGTTGTCAATATTCCTCACATATGTTGCTTTCATTACAGATTGAAACGTCCACATTTTTTATTATCCATGTTGTTGACATACTTAATGCCAAAGAACAGTGCATGTCGGATATATTTATTTTTCATTAATGTGTGACATATCGTCTAGTATATATGAAAAAATTGAATCCTCGTATAACATGTTCGAATTTCCATCAATTTAGCGTATTCTCAAATATTAAATTTAAAGTGTTTACAAATTTCTGTTGCTATGCGCGATTGTAGTCCCGGCTCTTCGCGACGGATTAGGACGTACGTACGCAAAAACAAGAGCGATTTCGTACTCCCGAATTACCCTTCGGCCCTCGCGATCCTCGGACCCGGTAATACGCGCGTTCTTACCGAAAATTCAGTACTCCTCCGAGCGTCGAATAGCAAAGATAATCTCGCGCTACTCGATCTCGTTTTTCGTCCTTTATACGAAATTTCAAGAATTCACGCAACTTGCACTACCTCCAAGTTGCGCTTAATATCAAACCTCGCGTAACCCGCAACTTCGTCCGCCGTGTGATCCACGCGTAGACACTTAATAAACATTTTAGTAAAACGTAACGACTATTCCAGTGTTTCTTCGTTGTCGGCGCGACCCAAGTTTTCCTTATCCTCAAGAATTATTCCCGTGTTTGAATCGGCGCAAAAATAATATTAAATATACGATCCCACGTTTATCGAAGGACGTGTGCGATCATATTTAAGGTCCTTCGAGCCGGATAATTAACAATTAAACGAGTGTAATTTTGCGAGTGTTAAGTGAAATCTTCCATTTTCAAGTTCAGTGAAGACTATCACAGTTAGCGCCTCAAGGCCAACTTCGTTTTCATTACGCAACGATGCCTGTGCCTTTCGACTTATCATAATGCAGCGTATCGCACGCTGCTGAAATATTTTCGTTAAAAAGTATACCACGTAAGAACTTTTCGTGTTCTCTTGTTATCGTTCTCGCTAGAGAAATTATTTCGCGCTCTTCCACGCGAAATTGGAGATAGAGCTGTACTCGCGTACAACAAGCTCCTTCGACCCGCTCGGTCAACCCGAACGTCAACAATCGCTCTCTCTCTCTCTCTCTGTCACTCACATCGTGACAGAGGACTCATCTCATACCTGCTTCTTCCAAACGAATAACACGCAGTCGTTATTCTCTTTCGAGTCAGTACAAATTTACTGGATCAAAATACAGTAAAAAAAATGACCGTTTTCGATGATCTGCTCATCGCGCAAACCGCGCAATTCAATCAAATAAGGAGAATTTGGCCGAACTACAAAAAGCTCGGCAAGGACAAGTTCACTGCCTCGAAAACGCGCACACGCCTTTCGAGCTTACAAGAACTCTGGTCAGCTTGTTGCGCTCGAGATGTACTATTGCAACAGAAGGCATCAGAAGCGCAACTCGAACACGAGTACTTCGACAAGGACGAGTTCCTGAGCGCCGAAAATGATTACGAAGACGCCCTTGATCAACTTACGGAAATTCTCGATCAACAAGAGAAACAACAACGGACAGCTCCAACGACTTCGAACGTCACGATGATTGGAGAAGCACCCGGACCATCCACCTTCACGCTCCCGCGTATCACCATCCCGAAGTTCAACGGCGAGCCGACCCGGTGGGAGACTTTTCGGGATTCTTTCAAGGCGTTAGTTGGTGAGAATGTATCGCTCACACCAGGGCAAAAAATGTATTATTTAAAATCGTTTCTCGAGGGCAACGCGGCTCTCATGCTCGACCACGTATCGGTTTCCGACGCCAATTACGAAGGCGCTTGGAAAATACTTAACGATGAGTACGACAACATGCGTGCGTTAGTTCTCGCGCACATTCACGCGTTCGTAAGTTTACCAACTATGAAATTAGAAACCGAGTCTGAATTAAAACGCCTACGCGACACGGTCAACTCCTCGCTAAACGCGTTAAAAAACTTAGGACGTTCTGTCGAATACTGGGACGATTTATTAGT
Source organism: Ophion slaviceki (assembly GCA_944452715.1). Lineage (NCBI taxonomy): Eukaryota > Metazoa > Arthropoda > Insecta > Hymenoptera > Ichneumonidae > Ophion > Ophion slaviceki. The sequence goes on along the minus strand of OX101786.1, from coordinate 543,629 downwards.
TTATTTGGTTGCGCAAAAACTCAGTACACGTACGCGTACCGCCTGGAATTTGAGTCTAGGTGCGTCAAACGATTTTCCATCGTTCCAATATTTGAAAGACTTTTTAACTGAAAGAATTCGAGGTATTACGCCAGTTCAAGTCGACACCTCGCATAACGCGTCCCGCGCAAATTCGTCCCCCAATAAATCGAATGCCAAAGCGAACGTACACAACGCTACTTCAAAACAGTGCCCGGACTGTTCGGGAAATCATTTGCTTGCGTCTTGCCCCACGTGGCTCAAAAAATCGATCGACGATCGCTTCGCGACCGCTAAACGCGTTCGCGTCTGTTTCAATTGTTTAAAGCCTGGCCATTTTCCAAATCAGTGCCAGTCGCCAAATCGCTGTAGCAAATGTCAAAGGTTACATCACACTAGCATACACCGCGCGTCCGTTCCTCGTCAGGAATCGACGACTCCTTCGACTAGCGAAACTGCTGCCGAAGCCACGACCGACGCTGGTGACGTCAATTTACTTCCGTCAAACACCGCGTGTTCTCCGGTCCCCACTCCTCCTTCCGCACTGAAGGAAATCCCTGCTCAAAACGCAACGATTAACACAACGCACGAGTTTCCGAACTCCGTCTTACTCGCGACCGCTTGGATCAAATTACGCACTCCAGAAGAGCGCGTCGTGAAAGTGCGAGCCTTACTCGATCAAGGGTCGACACATAGCTTCATTTCTGAAGCAATCGCTCAAAAATTACATACTTCGCGTCATCGCGCGAATCTCAACGTCACGTCGTTTGGAGACGCCTTTTCCGGACGTGCGACTTCTCGAGTACACCTCACTCTCGAGTCGTGTAACGACCAAGGCACTCGCTTACCTATGGTCGCTTACGTGTATCAAAAAATAACTTCGTATGCTGCGCGACTCTCGCGTCAAGTAGGCTCTTGGCCGCACCTCAAAGGATTAGCTCTCGCCGATCCCGATCCTTCCAGCAAGGAACCAATAAATGCTTTAATCGGAGCCGATCTTTACGGCTACATCCTGCTCGAATCTCTTCGAAAAGGTCCGATTGGGTCACCGACGGCCCAACTCACTACTTTGGGATGGATAATCTCCGGCCCCACGGATACAACGCGCGTTACGCCCGCGTTGATAAATTCTGCGACACATTGCGCGCTCGTCACCGACGACAACGCGTCAATCAGACGTTTTTGGGAAATTGAAGAAATTCCCGCAAAACAATTTCTTACGCCCGAGGAGGAGGAATGCGAAGACCATTTCATTAAAACGCATTCCCGCGATCCCTCCGGTCGCTACGTTTTACGATTGCCTTTTTGCGGTAATTCCGTTCCCGATCTGGGCAACAGTTTCCAGATCGCGCTTACCCGATACGCGCATCACGAAACGCGTCTCAAGAAAAAACCGGAGCTTGTAAGCGAATACTCCGGTTTCTTAAAAGAATATGAATCGCTGGGACATATGGAAAAGGTCCGCGAACCTGACGCGATCCTTAACCCAGTTTACATTCCGCATCACCCTGTTATCCGTGATAGCAGCTCCACTACGCGACTTCGCGTGGTCTTTAACGCGTCTAGCGTCACCTCGAACGGCACGTCTTTGAATGACCATCTGCACATCGGTTCCAAACTACAGCGTGAAATCGGCGGCGTCCTATCAAGCTGGCGACGACACCGTTTCGTTTATATCGCGGATATTGAGAAAATGTTCCGCCAAATCCTCGTTCACCGCGACGACACCGATTATCAACGCATTGTCTTTCGACCAGAACCCGACGGTCCAGTACAGAAATATCGTCTGTTAACCGTAACGTACGGTACCGCGAGCGCGCCATATCTAGCCAACCGCGTACTACTGCAACTCGCCGACGACGAGGGCAGCGCGTTTCCCACTGCCGTCGACGTAATCCGCAATTCGACTTACGTAGACGACGTTTTATTCGGCGCAGATGATCTCGAAAGCGCACGAACAATCCGCACTCAACTCGTGTCACTGCTAAAACGCGGTGGGTTTAATCTACGCAAATGGTCCGCGAACGATATTGAATTATTAGCGGACATTCCTGCAGTAGGTCACGACCTCGCCATCGACCTATCAAACGACGACTCGGCCGTATTAAAAGTTCTTGGCATCACGTGGCTTCCCAAAGAAGACGCGTTTAGCTTTCAAATCGCAGAAATTCCAGAAACGCGCAGTACTAAGCGCTCGGTGCTTTCGCTGATTGCACGTTTGTTCGACCCACTCGGTTGGGCTTCACCAGTCATTATTAACGCCAAGATACTCATGCAAGACCTATGGCTTGCAAAAATTGATTGGGACGCCGCAGTTCCTCCATCGCTCCTGGAAAGGTGGAATTTTTATCGGCATGATCTGCCTAAATTATCAACCTTACGCATTCCTCGCTGGATTAGCACCACTGCACAAGAACATTGTGCTATCGAGCTCCACGGTTTCGCAGACGCGTCACAACGCGCGTTCTCCGCGGTCGTGTATGTACGAGTCTTGAACTCTCCCTCCGACATATCCGTTTCACTTTTAGCGGCCAAATCTAAAGTCGCTCCACTTCAGACAGTCTCCATTCCGCGACTCGAACTGAATGGAGTCGTATTGCTTGTTCGACTGATTGAATACGTCAAACGACAATTAAAATTCGAATCAATTCCCGTGCATGGTTGGACCGACTCAACCGTCGCACTCGCGTGGCTCACCCAGCACCCTTCCCGCTGGAAGCCTTACGTCGCAAATCGGGTCTCCGAGATCCAAACTAAAATGCCCGAGATTAAGTGGCATCATGTCCCTACGCGCGATAATCCCGCGGATTGCGCGTCTCGGGGAATTCCCGTTGATGAATTCCTACAACACCCACTCTGGTGGTCAGGCCCATCTTGGCTTCGCCAGAATTCCGCGTTTTGGCCGAATGCACGACCTTGCGCGACCTCGGACGACGCAGTCGATCCACAAATCGTTCTCCAAGAACAACGCTCCTCAGCGACGACTCACATCGTACAAGATACGGAGGAGTGGGACTTTCCCTCCCGCTTTTCAAGCTGGGGAAAACTGCTTCGAGTTACGGTTATTATTTTCCACTGGCTACGCAAATACCGAACTCGCAAACCCGACCAATCCGCAGCCTCAACTACTCAACTAGTTGAGAACTTAAACGAAGCACGCGACTTTTGGGTCCGCCGCGTTCAACACGCATCCTTCAAGGCGGAAATTCAAGCGCTGCAATCAAATACGGCACTGCCGCGCTCAAGCCCCCTCAAGCCGCTTAATCCGTTTCTCGACGGGAACGATCAGCTGCGTCTTGGCGGGCGGTTGCGTCACTCGTTCCTTTCTTATGACGAACGATTTCCACGCATTCTACCGCGGCATCACATAAGTGAATTAATCATCGATCAAACGCATTTACGCTCATTGCACGGAGGCAGTCAGCTCACGTTGCGACTTCTTCGCCAAAATTATTGGATTCTCGGTGCGAGATCCCTCGTTAAAGCTCGGATCAATAGGTGTATAACGTGCGTCCGCGAACGCGCTGTTACTGCCAGTCAACTCATGGGAGACCTTCCCTCTCCTCGAGTCAATCCGTCGCCTCCGTTCTCACATTGTGGCGTGGACTATGCCGGTCCATTCCAGGTAATCCCGTATGTAAGACGAGGCCAAAAGGCGCGAAAATATTACGTGGCACTCTTCGTTTGCCTCGCAACACGCGCCGTGCACCTCGAATACGTCGATGACTACGCGACTTCCGGTTTCCTTGCCGCTTTTCAACGATTCATGAGTAGACGCGGTCAACCGATCGACGTTTACAGCGACAACGGAACGAATTTTCAAGGCGCTGATAACGAATTGCGCCGAACATTCGTGGCCACCCTCAAGAATTCTGCCTTACGTGATAACCTCACGATGGATGGAATCCGTTGGCATTTTATTCCGGCCTCTGCGCCTCACTTCGGCGGACTGTGGGAAGCTGGAGTGAAAAGCTTTAAGCATCATTTGAAGCGCGTTGTCGGCGCTCATACGTTGTCTCAGCTCGAGCTGTCAACGCTATTATGCAAAATCGAAGCGTGTCTTAATTCACGCCCACTGTCACCCCTCCGCGATGATCCGGAGAGTTTCGACGCACTCACTCCCGGACATTTTTTAATCGGTCGCCCTTTACTCAGCAACCCCGAGCCCTCCTTGCTCGACTTAAAAGAAAACCAGCTTTCCCGTTGGCAAAAGGTGCAGGCTATGCACGAGCATGTCTGGAAAGCTTGGAGGCAAGATTATTTGTGCACGCTGCAACAGCGGGCAAAATGGCGCGCGTCTTCGCCGTCCCTAAAAATCGGAGCGCTCGTACTCCTCAAAAACGAATTACTCCCGCCGTCGCGATGGGAATTAGCTCGCGTACTCGATACGCACCCAGGTCCCGATGGTCTAGTTCGCGTCGTAACGCTACGTACCGCGAAAACGATTTTAAAGCGCCCCATTACGAAAGTGTGTCCCCTTCCTTGCGATTCAGCTCCAAGCGCCCCGGAGCTTTAATTTTTTTTCTAGATCTTAAGTTTTCGATTTACTGTCGGGTTTCTAATGTAAAATTCTTTGTTAGTTAGTAAGTTCTCGCAATTAATGTCGGGTCTAAAATTGTACTTGCGAAAAGATCACATGGCAAGCGCTGCGAGAATCTTGAAGCATTTCGTTCCATTCGGAACGAGGCGAGCGGTATGTTCGAATTTCCATCAATTTAGCGTATTCTCAAATATTAAATTTAAAGTGTTTACAAATTTCTGTTGCTATGCGCGATTGTAGTCCCGGCTCTTCGCGACGGATTAGGACGTACGTACGCAAAAACAAGAGCGATTTCGTACTCCCGAATTACCCTTCGGCCCTCGCGATCCTCGGACCCGGTAATACGCGCGTTCTTACCGAAAATTCAGTACTCCTCCGAGCGTCGAATAGCAAAGATAATCTCGCGCTACTCGATCTCGTTTTTCGTCCTTTATACGAAATTTCAAGAATTCACGCAACTTGCACTACCTCCAAGTTGCGCTTAATATCAAACCTCGCGTAACCCGCAACTTCGTCCGCCGTGTGATCCACGCGTAGACACTTAATAAACATTTTAGTAAAACGTAACGACTATTCCAGTGTTTCTTCGTTGTCGGCGCGACCCAAGTTTTCCTTATCCTCAAGAATTATTCCCGTGTTTGAATCGGCGCAAAAATAATATTAAATATACGATCCCGCGTTTATCGAAGGACGTGTGCGATCAAATACGCTGTGTTGAAAAGCGCAGAATCATTAAGGGGAGGAGGTTAATTTGCTATAAAAAAGCATATTTTCGATATTTTTTTGTTGACGACACTGTTTATATATATTTATTTATATAATTAGTATAAAATAAAAGGACATTTGAAGAATATTCTGTGAAATTTTCGTTAATAATTGTGCAGAAATGAGCCAGTGACAGCAAATCTTCTCAGACGCCACAAAAAAAAGTTACATTGCGGTGAACTGCATAACTCACCACTGGATCGTCCGAAAAAAAATCCAAGAAGATTGTATTATTTAATAAGTTTCTTGAGGTAACGCCGTCGAGTTTTTTTTATCATTTTAATTCATTTTGCAATAATTAAGGTTCCAATTTTTTAAATGAAAAATCGCTATTTTGTCTGCTAAGTGTGACTAAAAATTGAAAACAAAAAAAAATAAAAATAAAAACTCGACAGTGTTACCTCAAGAAACTTATTAAATAATACAATCTTCTTGGATTTTTTTTCGGATGGTCCAGTTATTAGTTATGCAGTTCACCGCAATGTAACTTTTTTTTGTGGCGTCTGAGAAGATTTGCTGTCACTGTCTCATTTCTGCACAATTATTTACGAAAATTTCACAGAATATTCTTCAAATGTCCTTTTATTTTATACTAATTATATAAATAAATATATATAAACAGTGTCGTCAACAAAAAATATCGAAAATATGCTTTTTTATAGCAAATTAACCTCCCCCCCCCTTAATGATTCTGCGCTTTTCAACACAGCGTATTCATGTTATACGATGATTCAATTTTTTCATATATACTAGACGATATGTCACACATTAATGAAAAATAAATATATCCGACATGCACTGTTCTTTGGCATTAAGTATGTCAACAACATGGATAATAAAAAATGTAGACGTTTCAATCTGTAATGAAATGAACATATATGAGGAATATTGACAACAATATTATTTCCAATCGTTTCATGATATTAATTTCTTGTAACTGCATATGATTTTTTCAGCGATATTTTTGATGATTAAAAAGTTGATTATAAAATTTAGACTTTGCACAATGATTTTTAAGAATAAATCAAGAGCCACAAGAAATGAAATTCAGAACAAAATGAAACATCAAAGATTTTGATTACGCTACCGTCCTCCTACCAGCACTTTGCAACAGCGTGGGATTCGACGAGTCAAGCGGAGCGTACATTGTCCAATCTAACGTCACGACTCGCGATGCAGGAGCTTCGCATCAACGCTGCTGAGCATCCAGGCAACAACGCTTTTTCCACAAGAACAACGCAAGGTAGGACGAAGAAAGGAAAGAAGCCCGGGAAGTGCTACAACTGCGGCAAATCAGGCCATTGGAAAGGCGAATGTCGCAGCAAGAAAAAAGAATCAAGAACAGAGGAGTCGAGCACAGCAAACGAAAGCAAGGGATGCGCTTTCTTCGGAGGTATGGTTAACGCAAAATCTGTAACTTCTGCAACATCTTCGACCAATTGGTTCTTGGACTCAGGAGCGAGTCAGCACATGTCGCCCATGCGCGATTGGTTCGTCAATTATGCAAAACTCAATAAAAGAATTCCCGTGACAGTCGGGAACGGTAAAATAATTTTTGCGGAAGGAGTGGGAGAAATCCACATTCAATCATATAACGGGTCAAATTGGGAAAATCACCATTTGATTCCTGTGCTTCACGTTCCCGAGTTGAAATATAATCTCGTATCGATGTCCTCAGCGCTCGACAAAGGATTAAGACTCGAGTCCGACAACAAACAATGCCGACTCAAGCGCGGAAAGGACGTCGTCGCAGTAGGAGACCGACACGAGGACTTGTACAAAATGAGATTCCGAATCAACAACAACAATTCGAGGAACGCACAAGCAAACATCGTCGACAACGACTCGCTTCGAGTTTGGCACGAGCGGCTCGTACACCAGCACATTCCACACGTGAAAAAAGTGCTGCGAAGCTGGCACATCAAAACAAAGCCTGTAAAATCCTGGAACTGCGAGGGATGTATTCAGGGAAAAATGAGCAGAAAGCCGTTTCCGCACAGCAAATCGCAGACAAAAGAGCCATGTGAGCTAATACACGCCGATGTTTGCGGGCCCATGGAGCACGCGTCGGTGGGCAAGTCAAAGTATTTTTTACTTTTCAAGGACGACTTCTCGCATTACAAATTTGTGTTTTTTCTCGCAAACAAATCTGAAATTAAAACACATTTTGAAGGACTCATAAGGGCACTGGAAACCCAACTCGGCAGGAAAGTAAAAACGCTCAGAACTGACAATGGCTCGGAGTTCGTGAACGATGCGATGCGCGAGCTGACAAGGAAGAACGGGGTCAAGCACGAGACGAGCACCGCCTACACGCCGGAGCAAAATGGAGCGGTAGCGGTAGCGAGACAATCGAACTCTCGTTGAGGCGGCTAGAAGTATGCTCCACGCGAAGAAATTGGAGCCGAAGCTCTGGGCAGAAGCAGTGCACACAGCCGTATACGTCATAAACCGCACAGGCACAAGTAGCGTCGAAGGAAAAACGCCGCACGAGCTGTGGTTCGGAGAACCGGCAAAGAAGAGAGATTACCAAATATTTGGTACTTCTGTCTGGCCGCACATCCCGAAGCAGAAGCGCAGAAAATGGGATGCAAAGGCCAAGAAAGGGTTTTTCGTTGGATACGACGAGTGCACGAAAGGCAGCAGAGTTTGGTTCCCGGACGAGACGAAAGTGGACATTTGCCGCGACGTCAAGTTTCTGTCGGATGAGACGGAAGAGGGCCGACAAGAAGAAAAGTATGCGATTATTCCGATCGCAGTACCTAAAGACGACGATTCCGAAGAGGAGCAAAATAACAATTCTCGAGGAGAAGATCGAGACGACGAGCGTCGCCAAGAAGAGGAGCAGCAGCAAAATCGTGGGAGAGGAACAGAGCCTGAAGGAGATCGAGCTCCACAAGCGGAGCGCCTATTACGAGACCGATCGAATCTCCGACCGCCGTCGAGATTTGGAAATTTCGAGCTTGACCTGGAAAATATTTTCATTGCAGAGCAACAAGAGCCGCGGACTTACGAGGAGGCAATCGACAGCGCCGAGCGAGATGCTTGGAAGAAAGCGATGGACAACGAAATGGAATCGCTGCACGAGAACGAGACTTGGAAATTAGTCGAACCTCCTCGAGACGCGAAAATTCTTCCTAATCGGTGGGTTTTTCGTCGCAAGCCGGAAATCGGAGACCGCGCTGAGCGACACAAATCAAGATTAGTCGTGAAAGGATTCTCGCAGCGACCTGGAGTCGATTATGAGGAGACGTTTAGTCCCGTGGCGAAGTTCGGGTCGATTCGGGCTGTCCTAGCCGTCGCAGCAATGTCAAAAATGCAACTGGTGTAATTTGACGTCAAAACGGCGTTCCTCCACGGCGAGCTAACCGAGAAAATCCTCATGACGCAGCCCAAGGGCTACGAGGCTGGCACGTCAAGAGTGTGTAAACTCCAGAGAGCGTTGTACGGGCTGAAGCAGGCCGCCCGCTGCTGGAACAAGAAATTCGTTTCCTGTCTGAAGCAATTTAATTTAATTGCGACATCAGAAGACCCTTGCGTCTTTACATCCAAGGACAACGGCGAAACTCTCATCCTGGCCATCTATATAGATGACAGTCTAATCGCATCGACGAATGAAGAAATAATTTCTAAACTATTGGAGCATTTGTCTGTAGCCTTACAGATAACCGTCTCTCCGCTGGGGTCGTTTTATGGGATGAAGATCAAGCACTACGCGGATGGATCCGTGTTCGTCGGTCAAGAGGCGTACGCAAAAACGATAATCGATCGTTTCCGAATGGGCGAGGTGAACTGCGTGGCAATTCCGACAGATCAACACACCGATCTCAGTCTGCAAGACCCGAGTCTCGGTGACGAGGTTGTCAACGTTCCCTACAAGGAGGCTGTGGGGAGTTTGCTTTTTTTGGCAACAGTATCGAGACCGGACATCGCCTTCGCAGTCAACGCAGTGAGTCAATACGCGGAGCGACCGCAAAAGGTTCATTGGAACGCGATAACAAGAATTATAAAATATGTTAAGGGTTCGCTGACCCACGGAATATTGTTTCCGAGCACCTGCAAAAACTTGAGAATCGACGCTTTTAGCGACGCGGATTTTGCCGGGGACAAGCGAACGCGAAAGTCAACAAGCGAGTTTATATTAAAAATCGCGGAAGCACCCGTCGTGTGGGGATCTCTGAAACAAAAATCGGTATCTTTATCGACAATGGAATCAGAATATATCGTGGCGAGTCAGACGTGTAAAGAGCTACTTTGGCTGGATAGATTAGTGAAAACGCTAGTCAACGCAAAAATGAAAGTTCCTATTATGTATATTGATAACCAAAGCGCGATTAAGGGGGGATTGTCTTTTTTTTCGCAAAATTTACCGCTTTTTGGGAATTTTTTTGTGAAGAAAGTATACAACGGAAAACTTGTGAAACTTGGCATATAGTTTTATTGATCTGTTTACTACATACAAAAATTTTTTTAAACAATTTCATCAAAAAATCCGCCTCCCACCCCCCTCGACGCGCGATGGTCCTTTTTTGATGGTGTGCACGATTACAGCCTTCACGTTCATCCTGCAACAAAAACCCAAAAAGCATTTTACTTTAGACACATATAGCTATCGTTCGATGAAGGGAAAAAAAATTGACGATTTGGTGACGTTTTGAACTTGAAGTATCGATTTTTCGAAAAAAATTGATCGATTTTTTGTTATAAATAAAAAACTATTAAACGTATTGCTTTTTTGCTTCATCAAACGATAAAAGGATGTCAGCTGAGCATTCTGTCCAAATTTGAAGGCAATCGGTTGAATAGTTTTTGAGAAATCGTGCACACCATCAAAAAAGGACCATCGCGCGTCGAGGGGGGTGGGAGGCGGATTTTTTGATAAAATTGTTTAAAAATTTTTTTGTATGTAGTAAACAGATCAATAAAACTATATGCCAAGTTTCACAAGTTTTCCGTTGTATACTTTCTTCACAAAAAAATTCCCAAAAAGCGGTAAATTTTGCGAAAAAAAAAGACAATCCCCCCTTAAGACGATCAAGAATCCGCAAGTCACGAAAGGTTCAAAGCACATCGAAGTGCGCTATCACTTTGTTAGGTCGCACTACGAGCAAGGAGACTTTGAAATAGAATATGTTAACACCGATGAACAGCTGGCTGACTTGTTCACAAAGCCACTCAGCAAATCGAGATTCGAGTATCTTCGCGCGAAAAACAATGTAATCGACGGAAAAACATGCGAATATCATCCCGAAGTGGGAGTGTTGGTAATAAAGGGTTTTTTCGGGCTGATATGCCGACCGAGTGCGAATAGTTGCTGATTTGATCTTTCAGTAGCGACGTGCACAGTATGGCCAAACTGAACCACGGGGTACTCGAACTACTTCCGGATCGAACGCCTTGCAAGCAAGACTGTTATTCTTCCCTTTTAAATAAACCGATGTTCTCTATTGTGTTAAATCCACTTTTATTCACTCGATCCTGCCACAATCCCGCGATCAAATACAATTAAAACAACAGGTACATGTGAAAACATTTTGCCCGTATATTTCTCGTTCCCGGGTATGGGTGATTCGAAAAAAGTACAGCCGCTAGGAAATGTAAGTTGAGCACGCTACGCTGTGTAGGGAGAAATCGGTGTCGATTTGACATAGTAGCAAATTGCCCGGCCCGAATCTGAAGAGTGGGGATACGCGAGCGTCGGGGAAATGTCGACCTGCTACGGGTGTCGACTTCGCTCTGTGTCGAATTGCCCGCTTTGTCGAGTTGAACAGTGGAGAGTTGAACAGGCGAGCTGACACGGTGTCGACTTGCACTGTGCAGAGTTGACAACCTGCCCAAGTCTACGAGCCGGCCCCATAGCGATGGCCGGGAAGAGCATCCGCGCAGGCTAGACGAAGATCCGCACAAAGCGGAGAGCATGATAACATATACATAGAATGAGACGTAGCAGACACACATATGGTCGGTTAAAATAAGTAACCTTATAATTCAATATCTCGAAAATTATTGCGCGTTGCCAACAATCCTTTTAGGGGTTGTCTTGAAAAATTAAGAGGAAGGTCTGTGCAAAATTTCAGCTCGATCGGCGGACGGGGGGGGGGGGGGGGTGTTCGGAACCTTACCCGATTTTCGAATTGATCAAACAAAGAAAAAGACAGGCTTTCAAAATGGTGGGCGATGTAAGGAAATCCGAACGGTTCCTTCGCCTCATCGGAAGTTGAGGCAAATTGACAAGTGCTCCGATGAAAGAGCTAACATTGTCCGCAAGCATGTTCCGACATTTTTAAGACCATCCGAATATTTAAGACCAACTTCCATCTGAACAGTTTAACAAAACATAAATTTTTTAACTTACTGACAGTCTTTTGTTTTTTTGTTCTTATTTTTCTTAATTTTAATTATTATTCTTATATTTATTATTTTTGTATTTTTGTTTATATATTTATTTGAAATATATATTCAAAAGCTACATCCGCACACTTGTGGTAATTCTTTTTTTTGTCGTTCTGAGCGGTGACCGTCCCAGTCCTTCGCGTTGTTCAGCACCTTGCCGACAGCTTGCTGGACTTGATTAAAATAATGGCAGTCCATCAATATTAAATTGTAAATACAAAATCTTTTCTCTGTGGATATCTGTATTCACATACCTCTGAAGGTAATTTTTCATGCCAAAGTACACAAAGTGACCATTGGTTTCACCATTTTCGTCTGTAAAATCGACTATTTCGTATGTAGATGAATTTGTGCTTAAAAAAGTTTTCGCTGACTGAGGTCAATGAGCTAGTAACCTTCGTCGGAAAATTTTAAACAAACCGTCAACTTGAGTGTGTGGGATATTGTTGTTGATGACCCATTCTCGCAGTTCTTCAACTTCATCTCTGTTCCAACGTTGCACATTTTCTTGACCAGGCTCTTAATCTTCGCTGCCATTCAAATCCTCTCCGCTGACATGGGGATCTTCTTCGCTGCCATTCGAACCCTCTCCGCTGACATGGAGATCTTCTTCACTGGGGTTGAGATTCTCTCCGCTGACATGGGGATCTTCTTCGCTGCCATTAACACCCTCTCCGCTGGCATGGATATCTTCTTCGCTGCCATTCGAACGCTCTCCGCTGACATGGAGATCTTCATCGCTGGGGTTGAGATTCTCTCCGCTGACATGGGGATCTTCTTCGCTGCCATTAAAACCTTCTCCGTTGGCATGGAGATTTTCTTCGCTGGTGTTCGAATCCTCTCCGCTGGCATTAGGATATTGTTCGCTGGTAGCTTTATCAAGACTTTCCTGATCTTGAATTTTATCATTCGGGCCTCTTTCTGTAAATATTCAAATTTTTCATTAACAAAATAACGTATATCATTCTCATTTTTCAAATTATATTTTATATTGATATTATACTATTTTTTATTTTTTTAATATTTTCATATTTTTTGAATTATACTTTATATTGATATTATTCTATACACAAGTGTATAAAAATTCATAAATTTTGTAAAAGTTGAAAAAAGTAAGGTTATGCATACCTGGTACTTGACCATTCGATGACCCGTTCTCGCAGTTCTTCAACTTTATCTCTGTTCCAACGTTGCACATTTTCTTGACCAGGCTCTTCATCTTTGCTGCCATTTACACCCTCTCCGCTGACATGGAGATCTTCTCTGCTGGGGTTGAGATTCTCTCCGCTGACATGGGGATCTTCTTCGCTGCCATTAGAATCCTTTCCGTTGACATGGAGATCTTCTTCGCTGGGGTTGAGATTTTCTCCGCTGACATGGTGATCTTCTTTGCTGCCATTAAAACCCTCTCCGCTGGCATGGAGATCTTCTTCGCTGGTGTTCGAATCCTCTCCGCTGGCATTAGGATATTGTTTGCGAGTAGCTTTATCAAGACTTTCCTGATCTTGAATTTTATCATTCGGGCCCCTTTCTGTAAATATTAAAAAATTTCGTAAACAAAACAACGTATATCATTCTCATTTTTCAAATTATATTTTATATTGATATTATACGATTTTTTAATTTCTTTAAAATAGTTTAAAAATTTTTTTTATTCTGTTTGTATATTTTTTGAATTATATTTTATCTTGATATGATTCTATACCCAAGTGTATACAAATTCATAAATTTTGTAAAAGTTGAAAAAAGTAAAGTTATACATACCTGGCACTTGTACCGATGATCGGGACTCGTCAACGTTTTTCTTCGAACGACATCACCTAACACGCAGCCGTGTCAAATACCGCTCCCTCTCTTTGCGATTCATAACGTTTTCACTTTATGTGCTCCTTTTTATATTTCGTGAAAACATTCAAGTTTTAACCCAAACACGATGTATGCGATGACACACGTGCAAGCATATAGTTTTTAAATGCAACACTAGCGCCACCACTTTAGCGCTAGCCTGAGCACAGCCATACATGGGCCTCCTAATAGAGCCACATTAGGGCACTGATAAGGCAAACCACATTATGGCCATTTTCACGTTTGCCATAAGTTTGCCTGACCTGTGGCTGCCTGTTCACGGCAGGCTCACGGCCGAATCAAAATTCCCGTAACACGGATAGCCACACAGCTCCCTCATTACGGCCCGATCATAAATCTGGCTAGCCTGAACAAATTTCCAACCGGGTGGCGCCACCACTTTAGCGCTAGCCTGAGGACTGCCATGCATGGGCCTCCTAATAGAGCCACATTAGGGCACTGATAAGGCAAACCACATTATGGCCATTTTCACGTTTGCCATAAGTTTGCCTGACCTGTGGCTGCCTGTTCACGGCAGGCTCACGGCCGAATCAAAATTCCCGTAACACGGATATCCACACAGCTCCCTCATTACGGCCCGATCATAAATCTGGCTAGCCTGAACAAATTTCCAGCCGGCAACATGAATAGAGATGCAAAATTCTAAAAGACGAACGAGGCCTAGGGGTCCGCCGTTAAAAGGTGAAGGGGGTCAAGACATCCGCCGTTAAAAAAAGTTGGGAAAGGCTGGTCTATATTATCGAGGACAATCCACGGTACCATTATTGGGCCGCTGGAGCGCGGATAACTGGTGTACCTACGAGATGGAAAATGCTGAAGCAACTGCAGCACATTGGCCGAACACAAACCTCCGTTATACAGACCGATCTTTTGGAGGTGATTCAACCAGTTTACGAAGCACAGTGACGCGAAGCATTATTATCAAGCAAGAAAAGAATGTTTGAGCGGCGTACGCTGACGGAAAAATTCGATTGATAATAGCTAGATGCGTCTATTTGATTTAAAAAATTGAATTAACTAGATTTTTCATGAAGTCAAATGTTTACTATTGCATTATATTATTGGAATTATTTATTTTTAATATATTTATTTATTCAAATCAAGATCTATTTAACATCGCCTGATAACTAAATATTTTATTTGTTTCTTATAAATCTTTAATCCGGTTTCATCTGTTAAAAAACAATTTTGTTGAATCCACTAAATGTATCTATTTGTAACATTCTGCAGTTGAGAAAAAGAGTTATTCTTTCTATACATAAATTGGCGTGCCTGTTGATAAAAGGCACCTTTTATGAAAGGAGACTGTTATTTGGAAAAGAAGAGAAAAACCTCTCTTCTTTTCTAAATAACAGCCTCGGCGCAAACAAGCACAAAATAGGCCAAGCAAATTAGATTTTGTCGAGACAAAAGTACCATCTGATAACTGACCGCGCGATCTCACGTGGAACCACCCCTAGTTGCTATCGGCCTAGTTGATCGGCCATCTTTGGCCATTTCCGCGGAACGCTCACCCCTTCGAACCTTTCGTATTCTTACATCTGTAAATAATTCAATATTAAGATAATTAAAATAGTGACCGGAAAACATCATGGTGAGCATGTTGAATAATTCTGCGCCTCCCCCACCTCTGCCGACCACACCCGACTACTCACAAAACAAATTCCAATTATGGAATGCAATAGGAAAATGGTGATTTCAAGATGAATCTAGGTAGTTCAATTTTCAAAATAATCAAATAGATCCATTTTGGTAAGATTGATAAAATTTTGTATCTGTGTAGATCGGAGGCAAGAAGCGAGGGAAACTTACGCTGCGGCTCAAACTTAAATTGATACAGATATTTGATTCTATTGGTCAGGAATTGCATTGTTTTACCACGATATCTCAAGTACCGCTTGAGATATCAACTTTTAATTTAAAGGTATCATGATATTCGTCCGTTTATAATTTAATCAGAAAGAAAAAATCTCGAAATTTTTGTTCTCGATTGTCAGTATATAAAATTTAGCTTTTTTAGATTCTTCACGTTGACTGAACGAAAAACAATGTAAAGGAATGAGTATGAGTGGTGTGCGGTCGTGTTGATACTACGAGATGTTGAGGAATCGGCTTCGATTCGGCCCGTGAGATTTCCAAGGTCGTGGTGGAAAGAAAGAAGGAGTTTTTTTCACTCGTTTACGTTTCGATCCTTGGTTCGGATCCTCTTCAGAAACTTTATTTGTTCTACAAATTTTGCGATACAAATTATATTAATAGAAATTACAGATTTTTTAAAAAAATAATAATTGTATTTATTGTTATAAATAAGTTTTAGATGTGTTTTAATGATTTGTGTAAATTTTGTGTTAGTTTTTTCTCATAATTTTTCTAATCATGTTGATATTGTGTGAGTGATTATTTATAACAAGTTATTGTAAGAGAGATAAGAAATTATGTTAGATAACGAAGCTGAATATTGTCAATATTTCTAGTTTTCTTTTGGTTTGTGCTTGGAGGATGGTTGATGTTGACAGTGGCGGACTAAGCCCGTCGGAGGCCCGGGGCGGCATATAATAAATGAGGCTCCCGGTCTGCTAAAAAATGGATGTATTATTGATGATATGTAATTTTACTATACGCCCTACTTATGATATGGGTACAATAGTTAGAACACGGATCAGCATTTAACACAGCACCTAGCAGGTAGAGTGCAAAGAATAATGACGACTATAATGAGAAAGTAACTTTTACTGTACTTATATGTTTAAAAACAAAGCTTTTGCTTTGTCACTATTTTACATGTTTTCGTGCTTTCATTTAACTGAACTTCTCAATAACGTCCTTGAAATCTATTTCCCTTGAAACTTTCCTTTCAATTGATAGAATGGACCGATTTACTAGGCGTTCTTGGTTCATCATAGCTCGACGAATTTTTTTAATAAATTTCAGTTTAGTAAAACTTCTCTCGCATGATGCGACCGAGCCACAAATGATCAAGAAGTGTTGGATTATAAGTGATAAACAGGGCAAAGATTTACTGAAGTCCCATCTAATAATAATAAAGGTTTGATACAGGTTTGGAAACGACCACGATATGTTAGGCGCGCTAAGTCGATCTACTTTTCTTCGACAGACAGAATATCTTCTATCTGTCTCTCCCACTCTCCAGATCGAGGCGCATGCGCCGTCGACCTTGCCCCCGAATATTTGATGAGGATACGAATAAAAAACCAAATGAACAAATAATACGCTTACTGAAGACTAAACTGATTGATAGACCCATTCTCTGAAAAGTCGCAGCTACGAAAACTCGTCTGCTAGTCACATATTTCTAGGTTTAATTCTGAATATTTTCTCTAAACATTCGGTGACCGGCTGTTTTTATTGTCGCTACGAAATCTTTATAATATTTTACACGTGTGAGCAGTTTATATCTGGCATCTACAGTTTTTTAGTGTTTAAATTATTACATATAAATGTGGCCAGCGCGTTATCTCCATAAAGCGCCGTATAAATGAGACCTTTTCTAGAGTTGTCATTTTTCGTTAAAAGTTCGGTCAATTGGCTTGCAATTTTACCCGTATACGGGGATGTATTTTTACATGATTATAGACCAAAATCAATTAATTGTTAAATATTCGAGTTCGTAAAAGAAATGCCTTAAGAGCATGAGATCACACACGGACCGCGCTTATCGTTCACATGACAACACGGAAATTATAAGTAGGGTGAGATCACAGACGACCGTGGGTGGGGGATATCCTCCGATAGGAGCGACACATGTGGCGGCGAGCGGAATAAAAAGTGGATCTTGTAACGGTGCCTCACGGCATCATTGTAATGTGGCTTCGTTTCCAGACCTGTATGTAAGACTGTGGGTCAGAAAAGTCCCGCAGCGGCTAACAGTGTTGACAACTTAGTGGATTTTTCACGTAAACTGGTGGTTTAGACATCCCTTTTAGTGGATAAAATTTGTTTTTAGTGGCTGGTGGTTTTTGTTAGTGGTAAGCAAGATATTCGACCACTAACGTGTAAACAAATTTATGATACGTTATATTTTGCTATGACAAGGCCCTTTAACACAAAGTGCGTCAACTTTTATGGTGTAGGCAACACTACGATCTTGTAAATACCTACCAGCGCCATGGGGATTCCCTGAATAATGTTTTGGCTGTATATAGATTTGAATGAATATACACCACAGGGTATAGTAATTGAATCGAGTTCAATTTGCTTGAAAAAGTCTGTTTTGAAATACTTCATAATTTTGTTATGTAAGTGCATCAGATGTAGCTGCTTGTTTAGTAGACCGTAAGCAGTAACACCAAGCGGTATTAGAGGTTTTCTGGTGAATCGTAGAACCGCTTATGGTGGGTATAACAAAACAAGTTGGCAACAGCGGCGGCTACTATATTTATTTTGGCTTCTAACAAGTTACAAGTTATAATGTAATTTTACGACAGTAAGGTTCAGATTGGTTGAATTCCCCTGTTGTTATTCTTTAGTACGTATGGATGTAATTTCTTTAGTACGTATGTATGTCATTTTTATTACGAAATTTCTCAATTGTTCAGATCTAGTATTTATGTTTCGCGCCAAAGCCACCATAAAGTGAGCGGTGCCCTCCGCACGGGGCGCACCATTTTGATGGCGCTGGTTATAAGTAGATAGAGCTTTATGCTATGTTGACAATTTCTATCATGACCTGGGGGGCTATTACGGTTCTCCGTTCGGGTGAAAATGACAAAAGTGAGCAGCTCAGCCTATTACGGTTCTCTTCACCTAGTGAGAATGCGAGATTATTCACGTAATTTTACTCGACAGGAAATGTCATGTCAAAAATCGAAATGCGCATGCGTGAGCGTCTTCCTAACCCAGCGACGACACGTGCAAAGCTAACACATAACACAAGTTACTATGAAATGGCTGATTCAGAGACGGTAGCATCTCGACACCGAATAATTAATAAAGTTCAGCAACTTAAAGTTGATATCGTAGTGAGTTAAATAATGTCATCCGATAATGATGAATAATTTTCTGATGATTGTGGTTTTGCGAGATCGGAAAAATCGAATGCTTCGTATACGACGATCACTGTGCGATGCCTTGGATTCCTTCAGTATAACGAAATAAGAATATATTGCATAATAGTTCGATTTATTGACATAAAACAATAATTCTATCACTGTTTATAAGAACCGTTTTATGTTCTAATATGATACAAAAATTACCAGTATTTTTTATTTGAATGGCTGTGTCGCAATCTGCCTCGTGCTAAATCTTCGTCTTTTTTCATGAAATCTAATAACATTTGTCTTTGTTTTTCGGTAACATTCATGTTGCAAACTCAGATTCTATTTAAACTTGTTGCTTATTCGAGTGAAGAGGTGGTTTTTGTCGATGCGCACGTCTTTCGTTTTGGGCTGGGTTTGATAGGCGTGCTAGTATACCCCTTCTACGGTGTCGTGAAAATGTGAGATCACTAGCCGGAAGTTCCTAGTGATCTGACATTTTCACCCGACCGATCCGTAATAGAGTGACTAAACTCACGTGAGATGAAAATGCGAGAAGTGAGAAGTCTCACCCGAGAGCCGTAATAGGCCCCCTGATAACAGGTGAATTAGTACCTACCTACCTATGTTTATATTTTGCATACGTACGGGGCCTCCAACTCGAAACTGCCCCTTACTGAATATATTTCGGCCTTAGTTGGAATTTGACTAAAAAAATGACTTCTCGAGATTTGGAGGCCCCCAGGACCAGAGGCCCGGGGCGGACCGCCCCCTCCGCCCCCCCCCCCTTAGCCCGCCGCTGGATGTTGACAGTATGTTTGATGATGAAATACTGTCTCGTGAGGTTGATTCGGAGGGTTGATTTCGAACCGTTTTTTATATTTCAATTGATAGGTATAATCGTTTTTTGTATTATCTGTGAAAAATTGGTATGGTAAAAGAAACTTTATTTTGATCTATTGTCTTGATTAATGAGATTAATGAGATGTTGTGTGAAAGTGGTAATTACCTATTGAGATAAACTAAATATATCCTCACAAGCAACAAAGAAGAAAATTAGAAAAAATTTTCTCTGCTCTACATGTCGAGTAGTGACGTCCAAGAGAGTTCGAGAAAGACTAAGTGGCAAATGTATTGTTTCTGGAGAGAGAGAGAATGATCCTTTGTCAGTGCTGTGTCAAGAGTTTGGGGGTGCCCGTGTCATGTTAAGAGGTTAAAATGTTATGTCAAGAGTTTTTAAATTTAGTCACGAGTTTTAAAATTGACGTGTGTAGTTATGGTGATAAAATATTGTTATGATTATATTATTGAATTGTATATTGAGCTAAGATTTTTTATGTCAGTTCTAAAATTGATGGCATTGGGATGCGCTTTGATTTGTATCATTTCTAGGATCAATCTTTTTTTGAGCCATTTTTCATTGTTTAAAATTTTAACATCGTCAAATTTGAAATCGTGTTTTTGTTCTATTGCGTGCTATGCTAGAGCTGTATGTATTGTGTTGGTATGTTTTAGGCTATTTTTGTGTTCATTGATTCTGTTTTTAAGGTATCGTTTTGTTTGGCCTATGTATGTGGAGTTACAATCATTACAATCAATTGTGTATACTATGTTAGATTTTTTGCTGTTATCAATCTTGTCTTTGGTGGAGCCTGTGATCGATAAGATATTGTGTTTGTTGTTTGTGACTAATGTTATATTATATTGTTCAAAAAGACGGATTAGTTGGTGATGGATATTTTTTGTGTATGGTAGATTTATTAGTCTAGAGGAGTCAAAGTTTTTATTTTTGTTATTTTGATTGTTGATTGTAGCAAGTCTTTGTTTATTGTTTTTTCTGTGAAAGAAATCGGATGGCAATTTTTTGTCATTGTGTTCTTAATAAGTTGAAGATTTTTATGGTGAAAGGACGGATGAGATAGTTTTATTGCTCTGTCAACTAACATGTAAATTATAGCTTTTTTTTGGGAAAGTGGGTGGTGTGAGAAGAAGTTTATAAATCTGCCAGACCAAGTAGGTTTTCTGTACCAATTTGTGATGATTGAACTTTGATTGCGGATTAAGAGTATATCAAGAAAAGGAATTTTATTATTTTGTTCTATTTCTGATGTAAATTGTAATTTTGAATTATATGAGTTAAAAATATTGATTGTGGATTCTATTTTGTCAGTTGGCAAAGCAATAATAATGTCGTCAACATATCTTTTGTATAGTGGCAGTGAGAATTTTAATTTTTCTAAGCAATTTTTTTCTAAATCAATCATAACGATGTTGGATAGTATCGGAGCAAGAGGTGAGCCCATTAGTAATCCAGAAATTTGTTGATAAATTTTGTTCTGCCATGTAAAATAAGTTGAAAACATGATGTATTCTATGGCTTTTGTTATTTCGTTTAATGGAAAAGTTTCGGAAAATAGATTTGATCTTTTTTAAAGGCTTTGAATAACTAGTTGTAATGGAATGTTGGTATGGAGAGATACGACATCAAAAGAGACAAGTTTGTAGTTGAGTGGGATTGATATGTTTGAGACTGATTGTTTTAAGTGAAAGCTGTCTTTGACGTGTGAGTTTGTTGTGTGTAATAGTTTAGATAGTTTTGATTGGATAAATTCTGCTAATTTTTGTGTTGGGATATTGATTGATGATACTATTGGACGAAGTGGAAAGTTTTTTTTGTGAATTTTTAGAAGGCAATAGAGACGAGCTAAGTTGCAATTTTCTGCTTTTAAGTATTTAAATTTTGTTTCATCGATGATTTTTTGGCTTTTCCATCTGGAGAGAATATTGTTTATGCCTTTTTGTAGGATATTGATAGGGTTCTTATTTATTAGTTTGTAAGTTGAGGAGTCTGTGAGTAAATTGTATGTTTTGGTAATGTAATCTGATTTGTTTAAAATGACTGTTGAATTTCCTTTATCTGTTCGTGTAATTAAAAGTTGTGGATTGTTTTTAAAAAAAGAAGAAGTGTGATTTATAATTTTAATGGTGTTGGAGAATGATGTCGGTAGATTGAATTTGTCTATGATTTTAGTGAATTCTTTTCTGATTTCATTTTGTCTAGGTTTGTCGAGTAGAAATTCTAGTTTGGATTCAAGTTCAGAGATGGAGTTGTGGATATAGTTTTTTATATTTGAAGGTTCGAGATAAGGAAAACAAAATTTTTCACCAAGAGATAAGAATGTGGAAATGTGTGAAGGAATATCCGTATTGGAGAGATTTATGAGCCATTCTTTCGTGTTGTTTTTTGTAATTGTTGAATTAATATTATTCAGAGGATCGGTAAAGAAATTATTATTTGCGTCATGTTGCGTGTTAGTGAAAATTGAGTTTGAGGAACTGTAGTTATGTGTTGGTTGATTATTGTTTTGATGATTCTGGTAGTGTGTATTGTTTTGGTTGAGATGTATGTGTGAGTCTATTGTTCTTAAAAATTCATCATGATTGAAAATGTGTTGATGTATATTCATGGTTCGTTGAAATCTAAGATTTTGGTTCGTTGAAATCTTAGATTTCAACGAACTTTCAACTTTACCGATCCTCTGAATAATATTAATTCAACAATTACAAAAAACAACACGAAAGAATGGCTCATAAATCTCTCCAATACTGATATTCCTTCACACATTTCCACATTCTTATCTCTTGATGAAAAATTTTGTTTTCCTTATCTCAAACCTTCAAATATAAAAAACTATATCCACAACTCCATCTCTGAACTTGAATCCAAACTAGAATTTCTACTCGACAAACCTAGACAAAATGAAATCAGAAAAGAACTCACTAAAATCATAGACAAATTGAATATACCAACATCATTCTCCAACACCATTAAAATTATAAATCACACTTCTTCTTTTTTAAAAAACAATCCACAACTTTTAATTACACGAGCAGATAAAGGAAATTCAACAGTCATTTTAAACAAATCAGATTACATTACCAAAACATACAATTTACTCGCAGACTCCTTAACTTACAAACTAATGAATAAGAACCCTATCAATATCCTACAAAAAGGCATAAACAATATTCTCTCCAGATGGAAAAGCCAAAAAATCATCGATGAAACAAAATTTAAATACTTAAAAGCAGAAAATCGCAACTTAGCTCGTCTCTATTGCCTTCCAAAAATTCACAAAAAAAACTTTCCACTTCGTCCAATAGTATCATCAATCAATAGCCCAACACAAAAATTAGCAGAATTTATCCAATCAAAACTATCTAAACTATTACACACAACAAACTCACACGTCAAAGACAGCTTTCACTTAAAACAATCAGTCTCAAACATATCAATCCCACTCAACTACAAACTTGTCTCTTTTGATGTCGTATCTCTCCATACCAACATTCCATTACAACTAGTTATTCAAAGCCTTCAAAAAAGATCAAATCTATTTTCCGAAACTTTTCCACTAAACGAAATAACAAAAGCCATAGAATACATCATGTTTTCAACTTATTTTACATGGCAGAACAAAATTTATCAACAAATTTCTGGATTACTAATGGGTTCACCTCTTGCTCCGATACTATCCAACATCGTTATGATTGATTTAGAAAAAAATTGCTTAGAAAAATTAAAATTCTCACTGCCACTATACAAAAGATATGTTGACGACATTATTATTGCTTTGCCAACTGACAAAATAGAATCCACAATCAATATTTTTAACTCATATAATTCAAAATTACAATCTACATCAGAAATAGAAGAAAATAATAAAATTCCTTTTCTTGATATACTCTTAATCCGCAATCAAAGTTCAATCATCACAAATTGGTACAGAAAACCTACTTGGTCTGGCAGATTTATAAACTTTTTCTCACACCACCCACTTTCCCAAAAAAAGCTATAATTTTCATGTTAGTTGACAGAGCAATAAAACTATCTCATCCGTCCTTTCACCATAAAAATCTTCAACTTATTAAGAACACAATGACAAAAAATTGCTATCCGATTTCTTTCACAGAAAAAAACAATAAAACAAAGACTTGCTACAATCAACAATCAAAATAACAAAAATAAAAACTTTGACTCCTCTAGACTAATAAATCTACCATACACAAAAAATATCCATCACCAACTAATTCGTCTTTTTGAACAATATAATATAACATTAGTCACAAACAACAAACACAATATCTTATCGATCACAGGCTCCACCAAAGACAAGATTGATAACAGCAAAAAAATCTAACATAGTATACAAAATTGATTGTAATGATTGTAACTCCACATACATAGGCCAAACAAAACGATACCTTAAAAACAGAATCAATGAACACAAAAATAGCCTAAAACATACCAACACAATACACACAGCTCTAGCACAGCACGCAATAGAACAAAAACACGATTTCAAATTTGACGATGTTAAAATTTTAAACAATGAAAAATGGCTCAAAAAAAGATTGATCCTAGAAATGATACAAATCAAAGCGCATCCCAATGCCATCAATTTTAGAACTGACATAAAAAATCTTAGCTCAATATACAATTCAATAATATAATCATAACAATATTTTATCACCATAACTACACACGTCAATTTTAAAACTCGTGACTAAATTTAAAAACTCTTGACATAACATTTTAACCTCTTAACATGACACGGGCACCCCCAAACTCTTGACACAGCACTGACAAAGGATCATTCTCCCTCTCTCCAGAAACAATACATTTGCCACTTAGTCTTTCTCGAACTCTCTTGGACGTCACTACTCGACATGTAGAGCAGAGAAAATTTTTTCTAATTTTCTTCTTTGTTGCTTGTGAGGATATATTTAGTTTATTTCAATAGGAAATTACCACTTTCACACAGCATCTCATTAATCTCATTAATCAAGACAATAGATCAAAATAAAGTTTCTTTTACCATACCAATTTTTCACAGATAATACAATCACCAAAAAACGATTATACCTATCAATTGAAATATAAAAAACGGTTCGAAATCAACCCTCCAAATCAACCTCACGAGACAGTATTTCATCATCAAACATACTGTCAACATCAACCATCCTCCAAGCACAAACCAAAAGAAAACCAGAAATATTGACAATATTCAGGTTCGTTATCTAACATAATTTCTTATCTCTCTTATACTAACTTGTTATAAATAATCACTCACACGATATCAACATGATTAGAAAAATTATGAGAAAAAACTAACACAAAATTTACACAAATCATTAAAATACATCTAAAACTTATTTATAACAATAAATACAATTATTATTTTTAAAAAAAATCTGTAATTTCTATTAATGTAATTTGTATCGCGAAATTTGTAGAACAAATAAAGTTTCTGAAGAGGATCCGAACCAAGGATCGAAACGTAAACGAGTGAAAAAAACTCCTTCTGTCTTTCCACCACGACCTTGGAAATCTCACGGGCCGAATCGAAGCCAATTCCTCAACATCTCTTAATGTAAAGGAATATAATGATTTTTCGATTGCGTAAAAATCAAAGACATCGTTTTAAAAGCCATGCATTTGCGTCTCGAATGACTACATCGAATCAACACTTATTCAGTGGTACTGGAAAGTTTAGACAGCATTTTGTCATACTCAAATATATAATGATAAAACAAAGCTTAAAGAAAAATATTCAGATACAAAGAACCTATGTGTTTTGTGCCGAGGCGCGCTTAACCTTGAATTCTTTTATCATTTTTACGCCACCGTAGTCCCCTTAAGCGTTGCATACGATATTCTTGGCACCGTTGTGATCAATAAACAAGGAGTCTCGATATAATCGCGCATACGCTCAAAATAACAAGAGAGAGAGAGAGAGAGAGAGAGAGAGAGAGAGAGAGAGAGAGAGAGAGAGAGAGAGACGGGTACGCGTCTGATTCAATCGTAGAGCGTCCATGCTTTGTTACGGCTTGATATTTGCGGCGTGTATTCATTGTCAGTCTTAACTATAGTCATTGTACCTCTGAAAGATTATACCCTTTATAGCAATACGCGGGAGCGTGCACTCCCGTAGGCCGCGCGACGGAAACGTGTTATCACGTTGCGTCGCTATGATGAACGAGTAACAGCAGATGCCCTTCGCTCAGGTGTGGATTACCGAAAAGTGGCGGCGCACATCCCCCCGACCCCGGATCCCCGGACGAGTAACGAGAAAAAACGGCCCTCGTTCCTCGAAACACCCTTGTTGTCACGGGGGGGGGGGGGAAGGGCACGGAGCATGCAGATGCGATTACGCTGTAAACAGGGAGGGTACGCGCGAAAAAGTAATATAAAAAGTTTGGTGAAGCAATTGAGAGAGAATCGCTCTGATGTAACGGTGACGAAGGACACAAAGAACGTCCATACGTAACGCGTTAAGGGCAAACATCAGTGTACAAAAAATCGTTTTTTTGGAAACACATTTAAAAAATCCTTTGAACCTTCAAAAATATCATGCGTATTCGTTTATAGCTTAAAAACAGTTTTAAAGTGGTTTTCGAGCTATTTTTTAAGAGAGTCTCCGAGCGCTGAAAAGCGCCTCCTACTGTAAATGCAGTTAACGACTCTTGTAAGCCTATTATCTTTGGGGAAAAAGTTACTGACTAAAATTCGTTTTATATTCAATCAATAGGTGGCATTAGATTACGGAAAAAAACTCATCAACTCTGGCGTCTATGAAACCGTTCACTAGACCGAAAACTTCAAACACGTTTTCCTCAAAATCATGCTTTTAAAATTGACACGCAGCAGAACTCGAACAATTTTCGTCCATTCGATGTGATATTTTAACTGTAGCTTCATGTCTTGCTTTAACAGTCAAGTATGAGCGCTTTTTTCAATGAATGGAAAATTGTTGAAAATGTATAACTTTTTATACGAAAATTATGGTCGAAAAAACGACCTTTTTTGCAAACGCTTCCCGATTTTTTGTTTTTCATTATTTTTTAATTTTCCTACGTACCTATTGTACTGCTAAAACTAATATAATTAACGAAAATATTGCACTCTTAGTTGCAGGGTTGAATTTACGACAGTTTAATTGCGTGCCGCGAAAAGGGTTTACTGAAAATCAGTAGTGTTATAGCGGCTCGTACACCGTTATTTTGTATTCTTTTGAGGAAAAAGCAGTTTGTACATACTTCGATAAATACCTAATAAACCCTAAAAATTCTTTTGAACATGTATTTTATTCCTTTCTTTTAAAAAATCCAAAGAAAACGTTCAACACGGGAAGTTACAGTGGTGTCCTTCCTTAAGGATCAAGAAGATTGGGTAAAATGGGTACACCCGGTCCGCTATCAGGACAAGTCTGTGTTCCATGGAATGGAGTGCGACCCGTGCGGTGGATGGATAGAGAAACGACGCAAAGAACGAAAAAAAAAACAAATAAAGGGAACAGTAGAGCGCATCCCTGTTCATATGCGCATCAACGGCACTCTCACTTGTTGTATTTTCCTGTCTGGTAAAATATATAGATATATATATAGATATATATATATATATATATATATATATATATATATATATATATATATATATATTAGGGTGGTCCTTATTTGGGGTGTTTTTGAATTTTCCTGCGGACAAGGTGGAAAAAGTTTTCAAATAAATAAATAAAAAAGTACGCTAACGCTGGAGCCTGTAGGCCAACTCAAAGTACTCCCGCCAAGGCCGTGAATTTTCCCATTTAATTTCAATGGAAACTCGGAGCTACTACACTTTTTTTTGCCCCCACCTAAATAGTATTTTGAAAAATCTGAAACTTGGCATATACCTTTCCAATAGTCATAGGTATTCTACAAAAAATTGGGCGATTTACAACGATGACATTTTCAAAGTACCAGCGTGTCAGTTGCGTCTTGAAGTAAAAAATCATTATTTAACGAAATAAATGGATTAATAGATAATATTAAACGATTAGATATACTTACATGAGTTTTTACCAATCGTATGAACTAAGAATTGTTACATTAAACAATTATTGTAACTTGGTTAATACAATTAAACAATTGTGCGATTACAAATTGATAGACAAACGAATTTCTGAAGTATCGTTAAACAAATTCAGGAATCATTTGTGGTACCTAAGTCCAGAAACTGTTCATTGTCGAATGAAACGAAAAGACAAATGGTGTCTAGGCTGAGCATCATTAACGACGAAATAGATTGTCCGAAACGAGTGGAAGTACGTGACATCGCAAGTTTGCGTAATTTAACTGTCGAGTCATTCGTTTCGTCTCAAGCGCGGAAATTTTTCAAATGTTTTGACATAAAACAAGATTTTTTAAAGAGTGATCCAACACAGTGGCAAAAAGATCATAATTATAAAACAGGCCTTCAGCTGGTAAAACATCTAAAAGTTGTAAACGATACTGCGGAGAGAGCAGTTAAATTAGTTCAAGTATACAACGAAATTCTATCGAAAGATGATGCGCAAAAACAATTCATTTTACAAATTGTATCCGAGAATAGAGGGCAATTTCCTGATGCTCGGAAACGTACCGTCCTAAGAGATTTATAGATTATGTGAACTCATTGTACTATAGTTGTTTGATCTCAGCTGTGTAAACCAAAATGCAATTATAAATTCGAGTAAAAATAATGTGTCTCGTCATAATTACTGCAACGACATGTTTAATGTAACAATTCTTAGTTCGTACAATTTGTAAAAACTCATGTAAGTATATCTAATTATTGAATATTATTTATTAATCCATTTATTTCGTGATATGATGATTTTTTATTTCAAGACGCAACTTTAACGCGCTGGTACTTTAAAAATGTCATCGTTGTGAATCGCCCAATTTTTTGTAGAATACCTATGACTATAGGAAAGATATATGCCAAGTTTCAGATTTTTCAAAATACTATTTAGGTGGGGGCAAGAAAAAAGTGTAGTAGGTCCGAGTTTCCATTGAAATTAAATGGGCAAATTCACGGCCTTGGCGGGAGTACTTTGAGTTGACCTACAGGCTCCAGCCTTAGCGTACTTTTTAATTTATTTATTTGAAAACTTTTTCCGCCTTGTCCGCAGGAAAATTCAAAAACACCCCAAATAAGGACCACCCTAATATATATATAGGGTGTCTTAAAATGACCTGACATTTTAATTTATTAATAAAACGTATTACTTATTTGAAAAGTACGAATGCTTTTATTTTAGTATAAGGTACAAACATTGAGGTTACGTGTGAAACAGAATATACGATAGATGACCCGCCCCCCGTTCCTGTTTGCAATCGTTCACTCTTTTGACGAAATTTTCAATAACATTGTGGCCTAATTGTGGCCTAATTCCGGTTCATAAATCGTGCGCCTAAGTGCTTCCTTGAGCTCCGGAATGGTCTGTGAATCATTGGCATACACTTTTTCCTTCAAAAAACCCCATAGAAAGAAGTCCAATGGCGTCAAATCGTATGATCTTGGTGACCAATTCACATCGCCGCGGCACGAGATTATACGACCATGAAACCGTCTGTCATAACTGCATTGTTTCACCCCCAGTGCGGAAGGTTGCGTCATCTTTTTGAAAGAATATGTCTCCCAAGTACATGCCGTTTACGCCATTTATCGGATATTGTGTTCCACACATAACCTCCATGTTTGCACCTTATATTAAAATAAAACATTCCTACTTTACAAAGTAGGCCCCTATTTTTGAGCATGTAACTTTATCATTTGTACCAAAATAAGACTTTTTTCAAGAGTGGTAAAAATCGATATTCGATCCAGGTAAAAAGTTATGGAGTTTTAAAGTTTGCAAAAATGCGGTTGAGAATAGAGGACCCGAAGACGGGGGAGAGGTCCAGAGGAGGGTCCAGGGCGGGTGGGTTGGTGGGCATGCGGGGCAAAGCCCCTAGTGGGAGTGAAGGGATGGCCAGCCGTGGGGTCCACACACACACACACACACAATGGAATGCATCTTGACTCTACCTCCACGTGGTGCATTCTGGATAACGCTAAAGAGTCATATATTGCGGCACAAAATTCAACTATGACCAGTGACTGGGTTTTAAATAAATAAACTTTTTTTTCATTAAAAAATCTCGTTCTGGTACATTGGTCCAGAACGGACCAGATACGTCCGCCCCCGCAGGGGCGCTACCCCTTGACCCCGCCGGGGGGGGGCGGACCCCGCCCGTGGTCCAGTAACCACTCGCTCCAATAGTCGACAGTCAGTCGACAATCAGAGGGGGGGGGGGTGGAGGGGGTGTATACTATATTACATGGTCTATCATGTTTCATTGACACACACACACACACACACACACTCTCTCTCCCTGGACCCCTCTCTGGGCTCATCCACCGTCTTCAGTCCGCTATTCTCTATCGCATTTTTGCAAACGTCAATACTCCATAACTTTTTACCTGAATCGAATATCGATTTTTACCACTCTTGAAAAAAGTCTTATTTTGGTCCAAATAATAAAGTTACACTGTCCAAAATAAGGGCCTCGGATATCGTAAGATCCCCCAAATGAATAATACGTTTTATTAATAAATAAAAATGTCGTCGGTATAATTCCGCAAGCCGCAAGTGCACGCGCTCGTCGGCGAGGTCACCCGCTAGACCCGGCCGTCGAGCACGCCCGTTATTTCCACGATATTTTCTCTCGGACGGACTCTCGTCGGGCGAATAATTAAATTGCCGAAAACGTTGATCCGTTGGTACTCGATCGTTTTTTGTTTCCAGAAATGCACGGGAAAAGACTCGGCTCGTCGGTGGCGAATTGTGTGTGCCCCCTTCACTGCGTGGCTGAGGGTGGCCGGATTAGTCCAGAAATTCGTTTACCCGAGAGTTCGACTGCATCGACTCGCGTCAGTTGTTTTTAACTCGCGGAAGTCGTAGCTTCCTTATGTCGACTATGATTTCGCACTTTTACGTTCAATAGCGGTGCACATAGGCTTTCAACGAATGAAAAACATATTTCCACACTCACATTTTTGTTTTCCCGAACAAAGTAATAATTGGAGAGGTTCGATTATTTTTCTTCGACGACGACGCCATTGCGGGCTTGCCGAATTTTCATTAACCTTTCATTAAATAGTCCCGAGGGTACGGAAAAGAACAATGCGAAAGGAGTGAATGTAACCACATTCGAGTTGCACCGAGCACGAGAGAGTAAAGTCGGAATGGGGAAGACGAATGAAAAAGAGTTTGAAAAAGGTAGGCACATGCGTTGAGGACAAGCCAACGGATAATTTGCCAACCGCGCGTGTACGAAAAGGGAGAACGGAATTGGTGGCTGAGCGTCGCCAACGTCGCAGAGCCTGCCATCGCCTACTCGTCCCTTTCTTCTTTCCCCGTTTCCTTCGCAGTTATCGGTACTGATTTGGCCGTTCGTTATACTCCACGGGTATAAAGGACAGATAACGCGTGGCGAATACGGCAAAAGGCCGCTTCGTTTTGAGCCCGCAACTGTGAGGTGTTAGGAACGGCTGCTGTAACGCTTCCGTCCGATTATTCACGAATAATCTGTCCGCGACCCGAGAGAGGAGCACGTACTTTGTAAGGAATAATACGGTATATTATTGTATTACATATATATGATGATAATAATAATAATAATTGTTGTCATTATTATTACACGATACTGCGGTATATTATTATTATTTAGATTGGAATTAATGCGATATGCGGGTGCAGAACGCGCGCTAGACAAAATAAAAGGAAAGTTAGCGAAGAGAGGTATATGGGAAACAAGGTGGAAGATGAGAAACGAGCGTAAAGAAATCAAATTACCGAGTTCATAGGTTTAGGGATGAAAAAAGTTTTAACCTGACCCCCCCCCCCCCCCCGCGGACTAGCGTGTTCCCGTGCATTCTCGCTATATACGCGCGTACATTTGTACCTATTCCTCGACAGTATCT
The DNA here is from genome assembly GCA_944452715.1 of Ophion slaviceki. Taxonomy (NCBI): domain Eukaryota; kingdom Metazoa; phylum Arthropoda; class Insecta; order Hymenoptera; family Ichneumonidae; genus Ophion; species Ophion slaviceki. The sequence continues at coordinate 512,221 of OX101786.1, read as the reverse complement.
CATCGCGTGTGGAAAAGACGGAATTAAATTGACCGTCGTCGCCTCGTGTTTGCCGCGTCCTGTATAACGTGAAAGCCGCATCCCGGCTGCGTATAAGTAAGGTGGTATAAGAGGACGCACCTAAGCTTCAAAGCGGTGAAAAAAACAAACATATACATTTTACGAACCAGTATTTGTTTTCATTGAAAGAATATCTAGGATTCTAATTTAATTATGAGCGACAATTAGGAATCGTAATTTTTTTTAGTAACAAACTAAAAACTGCAAAACAGGATTTGCGAACTCTTAGACATACGGACGTTTAAGAATATGCAAGGGGGTCGTCGATAAGAGTACGCAAATATATACTATATCTATAAAAAAATACATAACAATATATAAATTATATAATTATATTGTAATTATTTATATATAATTATATGTAATTATTACAATTTATATATAATTTATACATTATATAATAACTTCATATAAATAACAAAATATACTTGTTTGTAAAGTTTCTGTAGTTGTAAAAAAATGTTAACGACAGTCGTATAATAGTACGCGCGTACTCCTACACACCTAAGCACTGCGTAGTCTTATACGACCTGCACATTTTAAACAAGCATGGCTGTAACTGCCGTTTATTGATGAGATGCGAAATTATTTACATTTTGACCTATAACCTTGGTAAACCGGCGTACGAAATCGATAGTTATTTTTGATGCCAGTAAATTGGGTTTCGTACTTATAATACTTTAAAACTGTCGCAGACAAATAAGAAATTGCAACCAAAACTTCAAAATTACCTGCTCTCTCCGTTTTATTCCACTTTGGATTTTTTTTTGTGAGAAACCTTTACGCTATTAGGCGGCCTAAACACAACAGAAGTTAGCTTCAATTAGCATACCGTTTCGTCAGTAGCGTTACTGCATACCTACTCTTATCGCCCGCGTACTCCTATACCACCTTACCCTACTGTTGGATAGTCATGAACGATCCTCGCTGGTACTCTACACTGGGTATAAAATTTATTTTCATGCCCGCCCGAGTCGAAATTTTTAGCCTATTTTGCCCCTCCAGATCCTCACAGTGGTAGGAGATAAAGGCAGTAAAGTAGCTTCGTATTCAATATAAAATGAGCTCCTACTTAGGGCCTCGAACGGGAACAAATTTCCCTTTTCTCCACTTGCAGGTGCTAAGGAGGACGTCGATTGGCACACGTATACACGCACACGCATACACTCTATTACGCATATAGAGATACATATGCCTGAATACGCGCATGCGTAGACAGATGTATATACCCGCACACATACATGCCTAAGCATGCACCAACACACGTATACTAGTACCTATACATTGTGACGTTGCGTCAGAAGGGAGATAGAGAAAAAGCCCGCGTGACCACGCTCGGGCTTAGTCTCCGCCACGCACCTTTATTGAGGAAATTTAATTGTTAATTTTAAGGTAGTTTTAAGGATTTTCTTTGTATAGAAGCTGCGACACTATCCCCCCCGTCCTTCCCGCACCCCCTTATCGCGATCGCTAAGCGACCACGCGGACTGTCGACTGGGGCCACGTCGGTCCGGCCGTCAAGTCCGAGAACCATCAACGCCATCTCCCACCGACGCGGAAAGTGGACTGGCCGCCCGGGAGCATCCTGTTGCCATCTCCCGAGTCTCCGGCCTACCGCGCGTCAGGAGAGAATGCAGCTCTCGCGCGGTATGGCTGGCGAGCGCCGTACCAACTAGGGCGCTCCGCGACTCGGGAGGGACAAGAGTCACCGACGATATCGACCGAAAGGGCGAGCCACGAGGATCGAGACGAAAAGTCAATCGGAGGTGCGTCGTCTGGCACGGGATTGGGCGAGACGAGGAAGCCGGCCGGTGTGGTCGATCACTGAGTCCTGGAGCGTGGTCGAGCGAGGTAGCTACTCGAAAAAGCCCCAGCAAAAAACCGAGCGAATAAGAAAACAGAGATATTGTCCAAGCGATCGAGGAAATAGTCTCCGCGCAAACTGTAAGTTCGCCTCTTTTTTTTTCTCTTTGCGAGAGCGGCTAGTCAAAGCCGATAAAGTCAGTTCGGGAAATCGTGTCGCACGGGCGCCCGTTAATCCGTTCCCTTCACCCCTCCCCAGTCATTCCTGATCGTCGTCCCGTTTCCGTGCGCGTCGCAATAAATAACGTGTAAATTAGATTAACGAATTAAAAAATCAGTGCGAGCGATTCGAGCCGTTAGCCGAGAATTAGTGTAGTAATTGTTGTGAAGAAAGTGTAAAAAGGTGTTCGTGGCGGATCCCTGGTGTCCCTCGCGAAATTTTCCCTTGCGCGCGTGTAGACGCGGCCAGCCTCGTGTAGCACGGCCGTCGGCTGACTCGGGTGACGCGTCCCGCGAAAGTAAGCCGCGCCGCGATAGATCGAATCGTAGTATTTCCGTATTTTACGTTTTGAGCGTAATAATTATTCCGTGAGATAAAATATATTAGTCGTGGTCCAAGTAATAAGTGGCCATCGTGTTCGAGAACCCCGTCCGTCCCCAGATACCCTGAGACGTCCCCTTACGATTAATATCGAGTCTCATGCGAGCTAGCGTGTGTTTTGGTTTTTTTTGGTTGTTGATACCTTGCGTACGCGGTCGGCTGCTTTGCCCAAGAACGGCTGGCGCCCAAAATTAGAGTGAATTTGTAACATGTAAAATATTCAAACGGGTCGAGAAATCGGTTAGGGACTTCGCGTGTCCACCAACCCGTTAATTCGAGTCAAAATTATAGGAGTATTATTTAGTCAATTTATTATATAGAGCCTTGCGTCAACTTAACTTTTTTTGTAATTAATCACTTAAATTCTTTTTTTTGTATCGAGCCTAATCCATTTCTGTTTGTAAATTAAAACACATTTAAATATTATTTCCGGAATTGAGAATTTATTAATACCCCTTTCCCCCTGCCTCCGCCTACAGTAACACGCGATACTCGTCACAACATATTCATGCGTGCTTGCTATAGGGATCCGTGTATACATGCATACATGAGGGCAATTCCTATTTTAAATATTGTAACTGTTTGCCCAAGATCCATTACTTCCACTCTGGAGAGTTGCTGGAGCTGCAGGGGCAAGTTTGAAGCGAATGCGAAAGGTCCGCTGGGTGGAGATAATGGAAAGGCCATTGGAAAAGTAGGCCTCTACGGCGAACGCGCGGTCCTACCTAGTCCAACGCATGATGGTTAACGAAAACTATCGGACCCTCACTTTCGAATGCGACCATCCCCACCCTCGTTTCGTCGAAACAGCCAAATGCGCGATAGGTCCAAACGCAATCAAAAGAGGAGCTGCAACGACTTCAGCTAGATTAGGTAGGAGTATGAGGGCCTATGCAGGAGGTAAGCAGGAAAGGAAGAGCATGTAGGACCCATAGTAGGACTTCTAGCAGCAAAAGAGGAGCTGCAACGACTTCAGCTAAGTTAGGTAGGAGTATAAGGGCCTATGCAGGAGGTAAGCAGCAAAGGCCTTCAAAATAGGCTGAAAATTTCGACGCGGGTTGTCATTACGTGCTGCGGCAGCAGTTATTCAACTCGTTTTCCCGAAACCCTGCAACCCTGCCCTGTGGCGTGCTAAATTTCTTGCTTTTAGAAAAGCCAACACTTCTAGGTATGGCATCTTAAAACTCTCTCGCGAAACGCCAATCCTCTAAATCAAGAAATTCAACGTCTTCGATGCAGCGTACCCGACAAGGAAAGTGTACTATAATTGAATACTACATTTCAATAATACATATTTACTTTTTTTATGACTAGAGGGAAGAAATTAACATTTATCACCAACTAAGGATCTCCGAGAATTTCTAAACGGTGCAATCGTTTTGCACTGAAAACTTGTAAAAATGCGTAACTTTTTATGCAAAAATAATAATATTTCACTGTAAGTCCGATGCGACCTCGTTTTTGACTGGTAATAATGAAGGACTCTACAGCTAGAGGGACATGGAGAGCAGGACGTGTCTGGTACATCTCAGCAGGGATTTATTGTTATTTATACCTGCGAACTTTTCGCACAAGTGAACACCCGACCTGTTCAACGCTTCAGACGTCTTGGAAAGTTATACTAGTTACAAACCAGAAAACGCGTGCGTCTATAGAGCACTACTTTTTGCGCCAATAATTTGTGGAGGTCTTTTGCCTACACTCATGTATATTTTCTCAAAAATTGATTTTCACAAATCACTTCACGAAAAACTTTTCTTGAGATTTAACAATGAAGAACTATTTTATCAACTGTTGCATACATTTTTCAAAAATATTCTGGATCCTCCCGCCCGCTCCCTTCTGAGCCGCCTGAGTTAGAACTGGTACAGCTCTACTGCTGGTATGTATGGAAAAATTGGCTAAAATCGATGGTCCCTCGTTTAAATTCTGCCAAAATCGACAAATACCTTCAGCTCAATGAACGAAGAAGCACTTAAAAATGATAACGAAGAGAATGAGCACAGACTGGATTCCCCAATCCGAATTAAAAAAAAACTTATTGCTGATTTTCTGATGCCCCTTTTTTGGCCCTGATACGAATTTTTTTTTATAATATATATTCGTAGTCTTCAGAGGTACGGAGTCCTTCCCCTTTTTACCATCCCCTCCTTTATTCCGTCCATTCCTACCGACATTCACAATCCTTCCAGAGTTCCCTACATTTCTTCCAGAGTACCCCCCCCCCAGAGTGTGAACCACAGCTACTCTTTCCTAATGCACTACTGTATCGCGTTTGCACGAGGGCCCAGGGAAACTGCGGAAAACCTGGGCCGATACAGGCGGCCATATTTGCCTGAGTTTCAGTTGTATTACCATTAGAAATATCAGACAAACTACCTCCCGCTCAGAGGTTGATGCGCAAACCAGTGCACGGGCAAGCGGTCACCGCTCCAAGTATTGGCAGCCTCCAATGCTGCTTAACTTCAGTGACCGCCGAGCACGCACAGCGACCGCGCGCCCACCTCTGTAGGTCCCTATCTCTGTCGGTCCTGATGCGCTTTTTTGTAATGATATTAGTCCTGATGCGAAAGTTTTTTCAATCTTAATATTTTTTTGCTTAGTCCATTTTACGTATTTTTACCCACTGAATACAAATTTACCATCAAATTCCGGATAAACCCCCAATTTTCATGTTAAAAATCCTCGAAAGTTTTTTAAAATGCAATTTTCGAATTTCCCCAGACTCATTTTAAGCTCTCGACCAAAACTCCGTGACATTCGTAGTCGGCAGCTAATTTCCCATGAAAAGAGCTTTCAAAAAGTAATAAAAGTGGAACAGCAATTTTATCGACTCTCCCAGGAACTTTTCCAAAATCGCAAAAATCGCGAAATTTCAAACACCCTTAGCGCCGGTTCTAATTAAGTTACGGAGGGTCGATAGGCTGGTTTTGGAAACGATTTTGACAGACTCAGAAAATGCCGTTGGATTCATCTCACTATCCCCATCAGTTTTTCCGCAAAGTCCTCGTGAAATATGGTTGAAAGCGAGGCAAAGTTTAGTTAAAATATGGGTAAAAATTGTGTGAATAGTAAAAATCTGCGTAGAACGAAATATCAGGACTCTGTTCTAATGTATATTTAGTTTTATCACCCTAGCTTTGAGACTAGAAATACTGTATATTCTACAATACTACACATAATATTTGTACTATAAAATATAAAAATCACAATTTTATTTTTATTTCTTTGTTCCAGCTGTACAGGCTTCCGCTTTTTACGAGCCCCAATCCGCCCCAATGTTCATTCTACTTCCGATTTCACTACCCCGATATCCCCTCCACAACTGCTCCCCACCGCCCATTCCACCGCCCCCCACCTTGCGGCCGTAGCCGACTTCACCTGTATCTTATTCACTATGACATATCTGCCATGGGCATTGAGAAACTGCGGAAAACCTATACCAACACAGCCGGTCCCAAGTTCGCTTCCCAGTCACGGAAGTAGTCGTCTTTCGCCGAGAAATGTCGAAGAAAAACATTTCACGACGAAAGTGATGCGTCTGGGATTCGAACCCGGGATCTCCCGATTCACTGGCCAGCACACTAACCAATAGACCAACGCACCGGGTTACAAACAATAATTATACCAGAAATAATGTATGAACTTACATTTTTTTCAACCCACAACTCCGCCAACGTCTTACGCAGACGTTGTTCACTATAAATTATTTTGCAGAAAACTTGGCAGTATATAAAAATTTGCCGGTAATTTGTTTCAAGGAACGTTTGGTTCCTCTTGAAAATGCGGTCGATGCGCGAAATTTTTCATTAAAAAAATACTCATATGTTCCGTGAGAGTAGTACGGTACTTGGGGGAAATGCACAAGGTGCGTGATGGCCGCATCGTTTTTTTCTGTTCACCAGGAAGGTTCTACGTACATTGAAAAAAAAGGCCGCTGCCTTAGTTCTGGTCCGGGTGGAAGGTGCAACACGATTTTTTTGCTCAAAGTTCCCATCGATTGGTTCAAAATTTACTCTCATATATAATCAAGGAATTTATTTCACCCCGAAATACCATATCGGAACGGCCTTTTTTTTCTCCAAATCTGATCAGAATACCGGATGCATAAAACCCTGTCCACAAGTCAACGACTCGAACAAAATTCATTCGTATGTTCGATGCGGGAGGGAATTTCGCAGTCGGCTCCCCGACTGATGCCTCCGATTGACGACGCAATGTCTCGCGAGAGCAGAAAAAGAAGGGGAAAAGGTTGAGCGTGCACTCACACACCGCGTGCGTGGATCGAGAGCTCGCGTTTACATGTCGCCATGTGAAAAATGAGCGTATCGTATGTTCAAGTGGGTACGCGCGTGTGTTCGAGCACTGGGACGTATGGGAGGGAGTTGCACGTCCCCCGAAAGAACTGGACGCGGCATCGAGTATGTTAGCCCACCGCGTCGCTTCGCGTATGCAAGGTAGTATAATAGAGAGGACCGCGCGAGTGCAAACTCGCGTTGTGTCGAACCATCAACCTTCGCTCGTGGCCACAAACATATATATATGAACGACTCGGGCGACATTTCCGACTCCGCGACATCCTCCCCCAATTCTAAGTAATTGCGGTTTATCCACGGAATAATCGAATCGTTCATCCTTATCCGCAATTCCGTTCGGATTCTCCTTTGGCTCGTTTTCGCGGATTTGTCGGAGGTTAACTCTGACGGAGCAGCACCTCGAACGTGAAAAAGCATCGCGATGATACTCCTCGCTTCGCAATCGTCCGAGTCGCATCCGTATCTTTGTCGCTGTTACGAGCGTTCATACGTATACTACGCACAGAAGAGTACCGGGGCCAATTACACTTGTCGATGATCACAACTAATGATTCTTCGATCAACCGAATATAAAGAGATAATAATTGTTACATAGATTATTCGAATACATTGACAAGAGACGAATAATAACGTTAACAATGGATAACGTAAGCAATAAGATTATTTTCGAAAGAAGTTCGCTGTTCCAATAACTCTCTTTCGACTCGTCCATCACCGTATTACTATATAATATCGATGGATTCATTCGGTCTATGCGCCGCCGCGACCACCTATTTATTACATTTTCGGCTACACTTTTTCACCGTCTCTCCTACCTTCATGTTCCCCATCTATTCTTCTCCATGGGTCAAGCGTTCAACTTGTCTGGCAGAGATAAACGCCGTTTCCGCGACAGGGATCGGAGTCATTAGTCGTCACAAGTACGAACATACCTACTACAGAGGCTGCGTCCGTATCCGTGGCTCTTCCGTTCCGATCCCCCTTCCCCTTCTACCCGTCGTTGACACAGCCGGGTACGTACGTCGAACACACTTGTCACTCGGTAAACCGGCCATGCCTGCATTTTTCCATTCGTTGGCGCGATCTACGACACTTCTAGCCTCTTCGGGATTAGTCCAGCACGAGAGAGATAGATAGATAGATAGATTTATTTTAAAGTGCTCTAGGACGAGTTGTCCTCTGGCACACAATCCATGGTTACATATGTAGTCACAGAAAAAGAAACTATATAAACAAAAACAAACAAAAAATGTAAGTTGAACGCATTACAGTGACGGCTTACAATAAAGGTTATAACATAATGAAAAGGCTCGATATAATCCAATCGACTCAACATATTGGAGAAGTATTCGCATTACAGTGATGTCTTACAATAAATATTAAGGCATAATGAAAAAGGTTCGACATAATCCAAAAGACTCAACATACTGGAGAAATATACAGTCGGAGAGTGACATCACCACACTCCATACACAATTATACCAACTAGACAGAGCTCGCAGTCAACAATTCAGCATGGAGGCTTCCAAAAGCTTCCGTGCTAAGATTTAGGCTACCCGACGGAAGGGCATTACATAAGACTGCAGCAGAGACGGTAAAATAGTGCCTCAAGTATTCAGTACGGAAGTGTGGGACTGTTAAGAGATTTTGTTGGGCACGAAGTAACATACCTTGCTTCGGCCCGTTTACTACAATCAGTGATCGCAGGTACCCAGGTCTGCCAGAGTGGAGCACTTCATATGCAATACGAAGCATGAAGTATTTACGCCTACAGTTCGGCCGTAGCCATGTAAGCCTCTGTCAAAAAGGAGAGATGTGCTCATACCACGGGACGTCGAAAATGAAGCGAACACAAGAGTTGATCGCGACTGTGATAATGGTATCGTACTCTTTAGCCATCCCCAGGGTGATGCTACAGCAATCATCTACAATTGGCAGAATTAGCACAGCGATGAGTTTCGCAGAGAGAGAGAGAGAGAAAGAGAGAGAGAGAGAGAGAGAGAGAGAGAGAGAGAGAGAGAGTAGATTAAACCAGATTAGGTTTATTAGTGCACTAGGACCATACGCTCTCTGGTACGCAATCCACATTTTCACAATACAAGATACAAGTACATACCTATACTCGACTAGAAATTGAGATACAGGACAGACTGAGATCGAACCCGGCGACCCGTATTTGTCAAAACGGTACTGATCCGGTAATCGGATTGGGTCTCTGTTAAGTGTGAAACGCTTTTTCTTTTTTGGCCCTGACTACATTTCCATCTGCGGTGCACACAAAGCCTGGATCCAGCATATACCGCATTCAGTAATAAGGTTCTTTTCCGGCTGCCGGGTCATGGCCCCATGGCGGTAAGCAACGCTTTTTGGTCGCCCGGCCTGGGCTAGATTTGTATTCGCGAGCCGGATCAATTCCGGCACGGCATTTTGTTGTCGACTGTCTGTAGGCCTGAAATAAATATAAAAAGATAACAGATTGATTAATAGATAAACAAAAATTGGTTACTCGTTTTGGGGCCTTTTCTACTTCACTGGGTTCCTGGAACAGATGAAAATTCAATTAAATCGTATCCTGCCTAATTAAAGTTTTCGTCTAAGAATGTGTTATCGAACCTGCGACCTGTTGTTCTAACTATTTGGCTATCCTGACAATTGAGTTCGTTTTGAACCAACTGAACACATATGCCATCATCACTTGCGGGCCTCGCGCCTATGAAATGAAATACACACGCGGCGCGCAGCAGAGTATGACACTAAAATGCGGTTCTCTCACGTAACCAAAATATTGAGAGGTGCATCGACCGCGTCCGCACATGTCGAGAGTGCGTTTATAGAAAATAGTTAATTTCTTATTACTATAAAATAAGTTATTTTTAACCTCGTCTCTCATTTATATTTTATATACCGATCCTTTTTGTCTGGCTAGTGTCACGGTGTTGACATTCGCAGAGGATATCTTTGAGGTTAGTTATTGCGGAAAATACATTCATCGTATCCGACTTTATTTACATCTTAAATCAATAATCTAGATAAACGGAAAAAAGTGTATGCGACGTCCGAAAAGAATCACCGATAAGTCACCAACAATGTAAGGATCATGTTCGTCACTTATTTAAAGAATCCAACTTATGCAAATAATAATCAAATGATGATAATCAATGTTTTGTTCATGTGTTCGCATTATGCTCGCATCATAGATGACCAATTCAAAATATCGTCTAGTCGAATTTATTGAAGAGAAGTCTGGAACGCAAAAAGTGGTCGACATTGTACCAGCTGAATGGATCAACTATGATACAGAAAAAAAATGTTGGTGGCAAAATTCATGCCACCGCCGTATGAAAAAGACATCATCGGGGCACTCCCTTCATTTGTGCAGTATTGCATACCACCGTCAGACAGTTGGCATACATTTCCCATCGAATTACGGGGAGAAGCAAGTCAGTTTTTAAAAACTAGTTCGTAATCTCGAATAAATGCTGTGTAAATTTCATTATCCTTAAGGGAGACTTTGTCCTTGAAGTTTTCAAAAAATCAATTTGAGCTCAACATGAGCAGCTAGAAGAAGAGGAGGGATGCCTCTATGGACCAGGCATTGCCGATTAGCGGTAATTATAAACACATTACAAAACTTTAAACGCGTTTTTCTCGAAAACACGTTTTTAAAAATGGCTGACATTCTCCTGACCGCTGTAATTAACATATCGACCTGAAATTTGGAGAGCATACTCAGAAAATATGTCTTCACGGAATGACGGATCGTTTTTTCGATAGATACATTTTTGCATTTATTATTTATCTTTTTATACGAAAAAAACGCGAAAATTCGATTTTTTTTAAATTGCCGCCATTTTCCGAAATTTGTACTAAACGAAAAACCCATCCGTCATTCCATGACCAAAGGGTCACAGATTGATAATATGCTTTAAATTTGTGTTTCAGATCAACAAAGAGGGGGCAGTGATGTCAGCCGTTTACCTCCCGCGATTCGAGGACCTGTTTTCGCGGAGCTGCAACGGGCGCCATTTTTTTTTTTTTTTTCAAAAAAACATTTTTTAACGTTCTGTTTATCATGAATAAACGCAAGAAAAAACCGCACTCAAAAAGCTTTACTCGTTTCCTTTAAAAAAAATAAAATGTAAACACCTGAAATATGGCACTCCTAGGACAAAGTCTCCGTTAACTAACAAATTTGGTCTTCTACAAAGGAAATTACAACGAAGCCCTGCAAAAATTGAAGCGCTTGAACCATGACGACATAGTATTTACAAGCGACGAGGACATGACTGCGAAAGAAAGGGCCGATAAAGCGACAAACAAATATGTGACGGCGAAGAGCTCTGCGACGACCCAATGTGAAGATTGGAATGTTCCAGCACTCCATATTGGTAAGTCATTACATTTAGAAAATCCATTAAATTCGTCTATTTTTACTGTGTACAAATATTCATTGCTGTTGCATGTTTCCGCTGCATATGAACATCAAGAAGAATCTGTCGAGAGCACACCAGTGCAACGCAGCGACAGTCCAAGTAAAAGGTTGATATGCGCTATGAATTTCTCAATATAAATAACAAAGGATACATGTTTGTCTGTTTTTTTCTCGTTAGTTTATATTATGAAAAAATGATAAATTAATAGATGAACTTTTTTTATTTACAGGATGGTCCAAAAGTCGTAGATTGACCGAAATACGGTGGTAGTTAAGAATATCGTCAGCCAAAAAGATTAGGCACAGGTTGGTCCATTTCTCAACGATTCCAAGCTGTGATTTTTTGTCAGTGTTCTTAAGAAATCGGTTCCCAGCGGTCTAGAAAATATCAATTGAAAAAAACTGCAAACCATGTGCAGTTTTTTTTAAAGATGTAGCCTCGTGATGTGGTTTTCATAGGAAAATTTAATCTTCATAATTATCATTATAAATTCGTAGGATTAAATAAATAAGCAATGTTTTTTGAATCGTAATTCTTTTCTCCAAATTTTCATTATTGATGTAGAAAGAAAAATATTCCATCGAATCATGCCCCGGTAGTTGGTCCTGCACTTTTTGATAAAATATTTTTGTTTTTAGATCTATGATGAAAACCTAGAGAAAAAATTGTGATATCAAAATTGATTATACGTTAATTTTATTCCAAGAACTGATGTTGACAATTATGAAGACAACATTTTCATTTGAAAGCTACATCAGGCTGCATCTTTAAAAAAATAACCCGCATGGGGTAAGTAAGTAGTCTTTTATAAATTTTAGATATCATATAATAGATTATAGAAAGTAATATTATGTGATAATACATATATAACGGTTTTGATCATATATATTTTCATATGTTATATATCTATAGCAGAAAACGACTTCAAATTCCTTAAAAAAATAAACATTTCTTCTCCACGTTCTATCGAACCAATTTGATTCTTTCGGTTTTTTTAATACGCCTTTCCCAAATACTCTGGATATGTTTCTTGCCGATCTATATGCGAGTGTGGGTGTTTGTGTGTGTGTGTGTGTGTGTGTGTGTGTGTGTGTGTGTGTGTGTGTGTGTGTGTGTGCGTGTGTGTGTGTGTGTGTGCGTGTGTGTGTGTGTGTGTGTGTGTGTGTGTGTGTGTGTGTGTGTGTGTGTGCGTGCGTGAGAGAGAGAGAGAGAGAGAGAGAGAGAGAGAGAGAGAGAGAGAGAGAGAGAGAGAGAGAGAGAGAGAGAGATAGGTAAATAAATGTATATAAAATATGGGTTACACATACACGGACTGTATCTCTTATTGCTTATTATTTTAGCACAATGACAGTTAATTTGAAGCATAGGGATTACATATATTTTCATTGTTTCGTTTTCTTTCAATTCAATGTAAATCATATTAGACTCAATCATATTTAGGTCGATTGTCCTTTCACTCCCGTATCCTTTTATTTTGTAAGTTCGAAAACTTTCTGACTTGCAAGGATACGTGTATATGGACTTTACAGGAGTGAGTAGCGTCCCACACATTTCTATGTTATTGCTAAAATCCGGAAGTATGAACATTTTATCAAGTCTGAGTATTGTTTTATCTTTTAACAAAATTGTATTATTCGGCTTGCCACATGATAGCATTATTTGCTTATATATTAGTTTTTTAATAATTCGAATTTCACTATCCTTGTTTCGTTTTTCTTTCAAAACGGTAACAATCGGTGGCATTGTTACTCTCTTCTGAGTCCATAAGTGCATTTCACCGTATCGCCTTGTAATTTGGGCCAATGGTTTTTTCCAGATCGCAGCATTTTTTTATTTTCCCCAGAGCATTTTCGAACGAAAACGCTGTCAAATGCCTCAGCCAACACGACATTGCTTTGACATCGTCTGCTAAATGAATTAGACTGTGCACATTTAAAATGTGATTTTCTTTGCCATACAATTGTTCTCCTAATGAAACAAATGTTCGCAAGTATTGTGCAGCATAGTCTACATACTGTAAACAAAAAACGTCAGAGCATAATATGCGACAGCCAACATGGAAGCGTCGGAAATGATCGTATAGTTTTTCAGAAAGTACGTCTCTGAGAAGAACTGCTGATGCGTACAATAGCAAAAATCTATATTCCGTGGCTTTCCATTTGGAGATATTGTCTAATGTTCTCGTGGTACGCTGAAACTCTACTGGTATCTGGAACTGCAGTTGTTGCAACAATCGGGAAATCCTATCCTTTCGACTATGGCTCACCTTTACTTACCGAGATCCATCTATCCAGTACTCATTTAAAAGATTTTTCATCACCTAAACAACACAAGTGCATGAAATCTAAGGGGAAATGACGAATCATATCTAATTTGGGTATGCAAATTAATGGAGATGTACCCGTATGGTGCTCAGGCTGCTGCTGCGAACGAAAAGTTATATCATCTCTAGCTGGAAAGTCTTGCTCGGTATAAACTGTTCGCCGATTATAACGCTCGCCGGGAACGGTACATCGTTCACAGGCATGAAAGCCCCCGTGGCCTTTAATGCATTTTATGAAAGAACGAGCTGGTTTGTCGCACACAAAGCCCCTAATAGAGACTTTGAATACTGAAGTATTCACTCTCACGCCGTCATTAAGTAGCTCAATCACTTCTGCCACGAACTTTGCAAAATACTCGCTAACATTCGAAGGCTTTGAACCACCTTCGTATATAGGTACGGGAAATACTGGATATACGCCCGGGTCATAGACAATTTGGCATGATATCGGCCAAAGCTGTCGTCGGCTAGATTTGAATAACGGTAAACCGTCAATATTAAATAACAGCGTTATACATTTGTCCTCGTGCAGCGATGGGTTTATCAATCGCACTAAATTTGGTTTGATCCCGAAGTACACGAAGCTTCCTTCGAAGCCACCAACACTGTTTCGCAGTTCTGTGACACGCTGCAGATTCGGTGTTTTCAGGAAAGTTGTCGAAGATATTGGTAACTCCGGTGCAAGTTCTTGCGAAGTATTCCCAGCAATGCGTCCAAGTGAGTTTGCGGAATCTGGCACTGTATAGCCCAGTGACAAAGTTGTTCTATTTCACTGGAATTGTCTTCCCTAGAGCTTGCTGAATCGCTTAATCGTGTACTCTGTTGACTGGCACTGTCACACGTTAGATGGGCGATATTATCGTTGTCGTCCTCACTAGACGTGGCTGAAGTGCATTCTGATTTTCTGGAAGGACGCGTCGCCTGATTCTCTTCATCGACATACAAGTTGTCATCGACAATATTTGTATGCGATTGTCCACTAGGCCCTACCAAATATAATAAGAGAAATGAAAATAGATATTATTTACTTCAAGCATCGGTTGTTTTATGAATATGTGAACTGCAAAAATAAAAGAGCATGTACCTACCTGGCAGGACTGAAGTAATTGCTTCTTTTAGCTGTTTCCTTTTTTCCTCGGCCACGGCACGAAATTTTCATACGCGAAGGCGTCTCAAGTGCTTTTTGCCGGATTCTTTTTCGTTCATTCTATTCCGTTTTTAATTACAATATTGTCGGAATTATTGCCAGTCGTATACTTTGATGGCCCCGAATAAGCAGGTTAGGTGTACACGCCTATCTTGCTCGGGGTTTGGCTGACCCGGTAGAAATCCTATGCAAATACGGCATGCACGTCGAAGTGTATGCCTGATTTCCGACGGGTGTCTACCGGATTAGCCAAGCCCGGGGCGCGGTTGGGGAAGGCAAATCGATTATGTTTTGGTCCGGTAACCTTATCAGAGCCATGTAAGGGTTCCGTTACGCGGCGCCGGATGTGAGCTTGATCAATGCAGACTTCTTACATCAGTATCTGGGATTACTGATCGGGTAGACATGCAGCGCAGTTCAGGCGGGCACATTTACGGTTTTCCGCACTGTATCTCGAAGTTTGCCTGATCAGCGATCCGGCTGCCGGAACAACATTTCTAGTCGGGTATACAAATAGATTAAAAAAGAGGCACAATAAGATGACAAATGAAATAAAACAAAAATTGACATGATACAAGGCTAAAGAAAAAGGGCCTTTCTACCAAGTAAAAGCAATAACACAAATAAAACTGATAAATAAATCAAATGAAGGGGGGAGGATGGCACTCCACTTTTTCCAGTCAAAGACTCATGCCTGACTCGGTTGAAAATATAATTTTCCAACCGTCTTGAGTGCACGACTACTATGGAAAGCTTTCAGTATAATTAAATCCTAAACGTATATTTTGTTATCTCTTGGTCGTTGCGTCATTGCTAGACGCGCGTTGTGCGAGTGATTTGTCAAAGTTCACAGATGGACGCTGACGAAGATATCGTGGTTGATCACAGCATTCGAAGAGAGATACAGAGAGGTTGAGAGAATGTTTTCCATTGAAAGAGACGAGACGATAATTTGATATATTCGGCGATATAAACTTTATTTTTTTTAAGTGGGTGGTACGCAGACGCTCGCCAGTTAAATTTTTGTACGTGTGAAATATCGCGCCGGACAGACAGCCCTTCGATTAGCCGGCGCTTCTCATGTACGGAAATGGGAGTGTATGAGAAAACGTAGACAAGTGCGGTTGGTAATATCTTGACACGAGAGCACGTGATCGGGTGTGTAACGAGCTTCAGCCGCTTTTCCGAAGCTCGCGGCATTTTGCAACGCGGTGCGCGTTGCACTGAAAACCTTTGTATGCAGACAACGCGCGGCAATGTACAAACGCGCCATTCTGTGTCGAATCCCTCCCATCACTTTTACCCAAAAATCCATTCGAGAGGTAACGCCATGCGAGAATTTTCAAAAATCCATTTCTTCCTCATAAAATGCATCAGGGTCTCGAAAACGAGAGACAACAGTTTTTACAAGTCGGAAGAATCCCAAAGACGTCGTTTTCGCAAGTTTTATCAAGGCACGTTGCTTCGCGCATAGATCCCTTTAGCCCCAGTGCAGTGTGATTTCTGAGCGATCGCTAATATAACTGATGTTGCAGAAGCCGCTCAACAATCCTTGAAATCGACCGGAGAAGAATCAGAAGGGGACAAGGTTCATTTGGAAGGCCGAACGTATGGCACTGGTATTGCAAAGTAAAGGTAAATGAAACATTTCTACTGTCAAATATTATTTGAAACTTTAAACGCGTATGTCCCGAAACCATGTTTTTTTTTAACTGGCCACGAAACCTAACGCGGCCAAATATGCACCGATTCACTTGAAATTTCCAACGTATCTTCTGAGATGCGTTTTCCATAGAACTGCGTACGGACTTTGCGATTGTTTGGTGATTTTTTATTTTGTAAACGATTACTCGTGTCATGTTTGCAATTCCATAGATGTTCCAAATATTCTAAAGATTTTCTAGGTTTTTTATCCTAGGTTGAAAAATACAGGAGAAATCTTTCCGACCCCGAAACACTTTGCACAAGAGGTACTCTGCGGTCTTGGACTCTGACGGCGCTATTTTGTATAGCAAAATTGCACAACGAAAATGTTTCTTAAGCTCAAAAATACGTGTAACATAGTTTTCCAATGAATGTCCTATCGCTCTCGATGTAGTCGTTAAACAATTCTTAAAATTAGCCTTTTTTAAGGGTTAGAGTGGATTTAGCCCTCAATTCATTAGAGCTTTGAAGCCGCGATCGCGAAAAAAGCTATCAGAGCTCGCACTGGTACAATAATTCTCCACGTGCTTACATAAAAATCCGTCACAACGATGTATCTACTTGGTTGAGTAAATTTTGGTAGAGACGTTGACTAGAATCGATGCACAAATAATCAGGGTTCATTTTCATGAATACAGGTTTTTCATGAACACGCATATACCTAAGCGCGTATCTTCACAAATCCCAAGTATTTGTATGCTCCTGAAAATGACGAAAGTTCCTATTTGGACCGGGTCTCCCACTCCTTGGAGACTTGAAAATTTGCGTCTTTCGGCTTACGCATCTTTACCGCTTGAGAAATAGCGCTGAGAAGAAAAGAAAGCTGATTAAAATAAAATAAACATAATGTAGAGAAAGATTGAAGGGAGCCCCATGCACGACCCGATATCGTACGTGTACGTGGCAGTAGAATAGCTTGGCTCCTCGGCAAGATTCGTCTTATCCTCCGTCTCGCTCCAGCATTCTCGACACTCGTGGCAGTTTTTCGCCTTCCTGACGTGAAAAACAGCTCGTACTTATGGGAAAAAACGCGACACGAGAATTTATGTCTAGGTATGCGCTACATTGTTAGGTTGCGTCGCGGGCCCCCTCTGTCCCGCGTACGCGCCGCCAACGCCTTCGTGATTCTTACCGAGTGAACGGAACGCGAGAGTCAAATGAGTGCAGGAGAGAGAGAGAGAGAGAGAGAGAGAGAGAGAGAGAGAGAGAGAGAGAGAGAGGACGGTACGGGATGGTTCCTAAAGACGTATGGGCGATTAATTATTGCGCAATTAACGCGTAATGAAATAATCACACGAATGACGTTGAAGTTTGCATTGTTGGAACGCAACGTTTTTCTTATTTCTCGAATTTTACTTGGCCGATTCAGGCCGTAAAAAACACTCGAATGTGTTCACGTTTTCTTATTAGAGATTTGGCACCTTAGTTTGCAAAAAAGCTTTGGATAGCGATGATAATAAAGCAATGAAAAATGAAGGAAAAGTATTGCCCCGTTGCATTCGAATGTTGCAAACTTGAACTTGGTCCACGCGATGAAGCAGCTGCTCTGCATGCAAACGGTCCATCGATTAAAAATGCATTGCAAAATGAATCAAATGTGTAAAATATACGCGTCGTTAATGCCTCATATTCGCAGACTTACGAAAAGACATTCCGCGATGGTTTTCGATTCGCGATGAAATTGCGGACTATTCGATCGACTTCGAACTTCGTGGAATTCGAGTTAAATGAGAAAATAGGAAGATTAGCGGAGCGGATAAGATACAAGAGTAGGGGAGTTTTCGAGTCATCTCCGCGTACGGAGAGTGGAAAGATCAGGAAGCCAGCGAGTCGAGACTGATCGAGTCCGGGGAAATACAAAGGCGAATTGTCCGTCACGCTGGGCTGGCCGAGATTGCTCCTGGCGGAGGGTGCCTATCGTATACCGTGTATTCAAGGTAGAGCTTGGACTATCGGAGCTTTTAATGTTATCGGTATTATTTCGATATCAACAAGTTGTAATATCGGGAAACCTAAAAACGTTAGAAGCTGGAAAGTGAAGATGGATGTTGTAGAAATAATAATGTGTGTGAACTAAGTGAATCTACAGTATTTATTAAAAATGTATAATTTAAAGTCAATAATGTCATATGAACTATAAAATACATGCAAAAAAGTGAAAATAGTGAAAAAAAAGGTTTTTACTTTTTTTCACAATGTTGAACCAAATAAATTTAAAAAAAAAATGAGTGTGAAGGTATCTAGAAAACTAGTATTTTGCGAGAGTTTCATAATTGTACCTCGAAAGAAAGACATTGAAATGGTCGTTTTCGATTTCCTTTTCTTTGTGAAAATCCAAGTTTAGCTCGGATATATTTGAAAAGCTATATGATCGATCTGTTTTGTCGAGAAGTAATTTGAAAAAAAAAATTAACAAGGATCCATCATAAACTTCTAAATTGAAAAAAATAAAACATCAAAAACACATTTTTTTAAATTGCTCGGAAAATAATTGGGTTAGAGAGCCGAAATTTTCTGTAGTTTTTTACTTTTGGTAAAAATATTATAGGCCGAGTCTTATTCAACAACTGTTGGGGGCAGTTTCAGTAATCTTACTTGGCTATGTCCTTTATTCAAGTTTTCAAAGCTGTCCTTTAATTCTCTGTGCGATCATTGTTTGCTGAGATATCGATGATCAAAGACAAACGGATCTTTATTTATTCAAAGTCGGATATCTCAGCAAAAAATTGCATAAAGAGATTTAAAAAAAAACACAAATTGAAGCTAAATAAACAAGCTAACTGACCTATACTAGGTGCGCTACTAAGTTTTCGGGTATTTTTGACCAATGAAAAATCGAAAATTTCAAGACAAATACAAAAAATGGTTCATTCGAAGTATTGTCCATCGCTTTTTACACATTTTTGCTATCGCTCTAGCAATACATAAATACCGCGACGATAAAAAGACGCGTCTTTGGACTGAAACCATTCGTCCAACCAATTTTGTACTGCATCGTAATTGGCCAAGTGACGGAACTATACTGTCATAGGATGTCATATCGCCGTCATGTTGCGCCCATCGAATGTATCAGTGACAAACATGCATATCGCCGTCATATTGCTTGCATGGCATGTCTACTACCAGTGCTAACCCAGTGAATTCATCAACACAAGTCATTGGATGACTTCCATATGACGTATAATTTGCAGATATTAATTGTGGACACTTGAGCACAGCGATATGAGTTCATCGTGCTTCAAACGTACGATGCATTTGTGAACGACATATTGAAATCAAAATGCTTTGTACATTCACTATTCTAAATGAGTTCACGGTTTTGCATCATGACATGTAGTCAATATGCTGTAAAATTTGCTTCATCAATTGTATGCACGACGTGATGATCATGACAGTCTATCTGGGAAGTGAGAGTACCAGGATAGACCGGTGTAGCTCATATTGCCATCATATGGACATCTTCTTTGCGGCGTAGGAAGTCTCACAGCTATGCCGCATATAAAGGGAAGCACTCCGTTATGAGTGCTCCCCGTGAAATGATATTGTCATCACATGATGATTCACAATAACACATCCAAATGAAGCAAAGTTGTTCTCACGCGAGTATGCATGCAGTGAATTCATTAGCACTAGCAAAATTGGCTCACGAATATCCAACAATAAGTGAGTGCATATGCGGCTCATATGGGTGTCACGGCGTGATCTAAATATATTGTGCTTATATGGAGCTCATATGGGCGTCATGGCGTGAAGAAATTGTAGTGTTCAGTTCAGTGTAGTGAGCTTCATATTATTATATGAAGCTCACATTGGCGTCATGACGTGACGAAATTGTTGTGCTCGTATGGAGCTCACATTCTCGGCATGGCGTGACGTAACTATGTTGTGCTCATATGGGTGTCACGGCGTGAAAAGGAAAAAAAATCAAAAGTTTTGAATAAATAAAATCTGGTAGTATTTTTTTGTTTCCATATGCTGTATTTATGTTCCTACCTATGTGATGAATGGATTAAAACCCGAGCAGAAATCTAATCAGGCTGCCTGAGGATCCATCAGGGCCGGATCAGGGATCAATAAGGCGCCCTGATCAGGCACGCCTTCTTTGAGCCAGACAGGGGCCTGAGCAGGGATCAATAAAACGCCCTGATCAGGCACGCCTGATTTGCGCCGGATAGGAGCCTTATCAGGCATTAATAAGGCGCCCTGATCAGGCACCCCTGATTTGCGCCGGACAAGCTAAAATATTGGCAATAAAATGATAAAATAGAGATTACTATTCGTTTGAAGAACAATTTAATCCATTTTTTACGATTGATTGTAATGCACAACCATACAGTCAGTCTAGAAATGCATTTTTTAAATATATACGTATTTTTATTCTCTTAAATTTTATATTTTGTAATATATTTAATGCGAAACGAAGCTCGTATTTTTTTCTGTTATCAGTGGAGAAGAGACATCACCCAGATCTTTTCTTCCGTGTCGTTGTTGCTCGTATCCAAACACACCATTTTCCGATCGACAGATACCAATGAGCATGTTTTAATTGTTTCCGTTTTTTTACTTTCACATGTTGAACGTTGCCGACTTGCATGGATAAGTATACATAGATTTCGTAATCCGCAACAAGATAAGTTACTTGATCCGAGCCTGATGAAGCGCCTGATCAGAGCCTGATAAGGTGCCTGATCCGGACCTGAATTTGCAAAAGCGTTACATCCCTGATCAGGGCCGGACTAAATTTGCCTGACCCGGCCCGGATTTGCTATTGTGGCAGCCTGATCCGGTCCGGATTTCACCCTGAACAAATTTCTGCTCGGGAACCTATCCTGCCTCATAACATGTTTTACCTACCTACGAGTTGTACGTACGTCTTCTATTTCTAGAGCCGAGCGCGCTACCTACCTAGCCATTCTAACACTTGTGTAAACTGTCACATCCGGAAGGGACGCGAACATAGTATTTTTGTTTCCCTCTTTGTTGCCTACGCCTAGCGCAATAGCACGGGATGAGGGTAAAAAGGGGTAGTGCGTGGGAAAAAATAGAATTAAGGAATTGACGCGATATTTCGATGTTGAGGAATAATTCGACAGAATTGGTGTACGATTGACAATATGTTATTTATTATAAGACTACTAGACGGGTTAAAGCGATCAGGCCTACGATGAATGATACAGAAAAGAAAAAGATACGGTTAGCTTACATTGGTTGTGTTTAAGGCTCGGTCGCTCGCTCGCTCGCTCGCTTGCGTGGATGTTTGTTGTCGCTCGCGTTATAAGGGCCTTCGCTCTTGGCCTGGTGCGCTCGCTGGTACAATTGCTGGTAAGACGCTCGCAGGATTTTACGCTGGTCGTGTGTATACTCGACGTGTTTACTACGACGGGCACTACGCGTAGATAGAAATATGCACGGCGCGCAAGGTCGATGAATTGAGATTGATAATCACGGACCGATGATAGAAATTATACAAGTGTAAAATAAAACTTTTGTGACTCGAAAAATGAAGACGGTTCGTATGAAGGATAATCGGAGATATTCGTTAGGCTTCTGGGTTAAGACTTGATATAAGGAGTGATTCGGTTGACGCAAATATTGGTTGACGGAAGACTAAGTTCTGAATTTGATGAAGATTGTCGGGAGACTGGGATTGAGACCCGATAGAAGAACTTGAGCCGATGGTAGTTGACGGGAGACTGCCTTCAGGAAGGAAGTCTTTCTTGAAATCAAAATTAGGAGGGGTTCGATAGTGGGCGAAGGAATTTTAGGGAGAGTGTGCTCTTGGTCATCTAGCTATTCGGGGATTGGTCCATTGGTCATGAATATATCGGTTGATTAGCGTGGTTGGTTGCGATACGATGTGCGTGTAGGTTACAGATTTCCTAGGCACGCGTGTGACCTTATTTCAGGGCATCGGTTCTGACTAATATGCGTATGAAGAAAAGAGATCTTTGTCTCGTGTTCCGGCGAACAAGCGCATGGGAAATACAGTTCGATATCTGAGACCTAAACATGCGCATGGTTGGTGTTATGTGAATTTATAGCTATGGTGACTTCTCATATCGAAAAGTTTGTATATCGGGCTACGCCGCGAGACCGGATGTCTTATTTTTCAGTGAGAGTTATAAATTTGTCGGAGCCGTCTAGGCTATGTTATGATGAAGTAATCTAGGGTCGAGGCTTCCTTGGTTCTCATGCGGTTGGGCCGGCGTAGGATTTTTGGAGTCTGTTGATCGAGTTGATGGTTGGTTTTTCGTTCGACAGCTCTTCTTGGAATATGCGCCTGAGATCGTGTTCTTGTTGACAGCCAATGGGATAGGAAAGGTCGATGACTGTGGCGGTGCTGCTATCGTATATATATCGCTGTAGGTTGAATATGCGTGCGAAACGTACGCACGTTCCTTTTTACGCTGTTACGCGTCTTATTCTTAGATTTATTCATTTAATAATAAGCTTTTAACGGCAAATGAGGATATTGGGAATAACCGAGAGAAGGCACATTCGCTAGGATGTAACACCTCCCCGGTTTAAGATTGAGCGTCCCGCTCAATTATTGTGAATGTTCCGAAGGTTATCTCAATATCGTCATCAGCCTATTCTTAAACGGTTGCGGTGTCGGTAGGTACAATTTTTGGATTAGAGTAGTTTGTAGACTATAGAAAAAGGAAAGTATGTGTGTCTTATTATTGTACATGTAGATCTTTGTATGAGAATATGTTTGGTTATTGTATATCTAGATCTTTGTATGAGGAAGTTTTTTTTTTGTTCTCGGTTTTTTTTGTTCTTTGCTTTTTTCGATAATTATAAATATATTTATATTTTTCTTTATTTTGCGCTGAAATGTATGTGTACGAGTTTTCTCCTTTTTGTTTTTACTCGTGCATAGTTGCTTATTTACTTATTTTACTCTATCTCTTACTTGACAAGGCTAAAAGAACGATGACGAAAAAATAAATTATTAGCATGATCAGAAATATCGTCTCCTCGTGCGAATTTAAGGGAAGGAACGCGGTTTGGAGGATTGGTTGTTTTCTGGATGATCGGAGATGACAGGGCACAGATCATATGCTGTAGCGTTGATATTGGCCCTCTGGTTCAGCTGGAGGGGCCGACACGAGTTGCTGAAGTTCTTGACCAGTCACTGCATCCGTTGAGATTTTCTTCTTGGGTTGTTTAGCCCGGTGCATCAGGAGGTACGTAACCGAGTCCCATACTGCACCGACGACATAACTTGACCAGCCGTCCACAGGGTGTAGGCTGTATGCATGGATCGCCGGATCTACGAGGACCTTGATCGCTCGCACGACGAGTGACGTTCGGGTGAAACCAGCGCTTGCTGTACCGAATTGAATGAATTTTCCAGGTGCGATTCCAGATGGAGTAGGCTTGGTGTTATATATTGTTGTTATCCAGGAGATTTAACAACTTGTTCTCCGGACTGGTAGTGTTCTGACTACTGATGTCCCGTGCCATATTGTTTACGGGGTTTCTCCAAGGGAAACATTGCGCGATCTCGTACGTTGTTGATATCTTCTTTGGAGTACATCGCACAGGATGCTGATGATGTTGAGTTGATGTATCGTTAAGTAGATTTCGTCGATGGATTCATGTTTGCAGGTGGTGTGGCTTCGACCAGAACAGGGATGAACTTGTACCAGGTGTCTCCGAAGAGGTAAAAAGGGGGAAGTAAGGAATTGCAGGTTGTTTGAGGTTTTTGGTGATATATGCGTTCGAGGAATGAGGAGATATATTTCGTTCCCACGAGTGACAGGAGATTGATGGTACAATTCTTTTAACCTGGTCAGATTTACTTGTACCCTTATATATTGAATAACGTGTACTCTTTCGTCAGAAAGTACCGCCTAAAACTCGGCTTCTTTGCTAAATTGTAGAGAATTTGTCCGAGGCTTGGATCGCTGATAACAAATTATTTTGGAGCATTCGGCGCTCTTTTTTCACCGTTTCGTAGGAATATCGTAATACAATGATTCGCTAATGTAATATAATTACTACGTATATGAATTTCAAATGCTTGTAGGAAATTATATCTAGGTTTGCGACTGGAAATCTTCCTTGAATTGTGAAATAGTTAGTTCGGCGAGTTTAGAATATACACAAGTTCGCATGTTCTGTACTGTGGAGACTGTAACTAAAAATTTGATCTATTTTTCTCATTGCGAATGCAAAGATGATATCGTTAAGCATTGCAGAAAAGGTTGATTACGGCCATCTGAAAAACAGGTTAATTATTAAGATTATTTATTTAATTAGGATTGAAATCGGTTTTTGGGGACACCCTTGTGCCCTCCAGGATCATACGGCTTACCCGTTGAGTTGGTGAAATAAACCGGATTATCGTTTCGAAAATGAAACAACTCTTTGGTATTGATGAAATTTGCAATTTTGAATTCTGATATTTTTCTTTCCTCCGCTGGAGGATCTTTGTCTTCGGAGGGTTGTGAATCGAAAGAGTTGAAATCTGAATTTGTCGAATTATCGGAATTAGGATTGGTGAAGTTTTTGAAGCGAGGGATCGGAAGTTCTTTGCGCTTGTCAGGGCCCTCAGCTGATTTCGGGGCAATGCCCTCCGCGGGTCGGCTAGTGCGTATGGGTCTTACTATTTCGGCCTTCGTCTCGCCGTTGCTACTCTCTGCGTAATTTATGAGTTTACGAGTTCGACGCGTAAGGTGTCGATTTTGGGAGTGCGCGTCTATGCGATCGACTGCCGGCGCATCGGCCTTGACGGTAGCGTAGTCGCTACATGATTCGTGCACGTGTTCCATAGGGCTCTTCATTTGAGAGCGAATGACGATGTTTATATTTTTCTCACGCGGGACGGGATGGACATCTGCTCGAACAGTAAAGTTCGTTGGATTTTAGTTTTCGTCATTGCTCTTGCTAGTCTGGTCTAATCTGCGCGCTAAATCTTGTAATGCGATTTTCGAATTCTCGATTATATGCGATGTTGACTTAGAGGTGACGATAGAATTTACGTTCGTTCGCGAATTTGCTTTTGTGATTGAAATTTGATTCGAGTTTTGTTTTATTTTGGGTTTTTCTTTTTTGTTTGGATTTTGAATTGTTTTGGATTTTTCTTTTTCGTTTCGATTTTGTTTTATTTTGGGTTTTTCTCTTTCGTTTTGTTTTTGAATCGTATTGGATTTTTCTTCATCATTTTGGTTTTGTGTTATTTCGCGTTTTTCTTTTCCGTTTGGATTTTGAATTGTTTTGGGTTTTTCTTTTTCGTTTTGGGTTTTATTTGTTTTTGATTTTGCTTTTTGTTCCTCGTTTCGATTTTGATTTGGTTTTGATTTAATTTTTTCGTTTTGGTTTTGTTTGGGTTTTTGTGTTCAATTTTTTCCTTTTCGTTTGTTTTTGTTTTTGATTTTTCCTCGCTACTGAATTTTTTATTTCATTTTCCTAGCTCGTCGCTCTCGTCGGAGTGATGGCAAGGTTTTGTTTCGACGTTTTTTGTCGAAGTTTTTTGATTGGCCACTTTCGGGCTCTGGATTAGCGTAGTTGTCATGCAATCTACGATTAGAATAGAAGGATCACGAGGAATTGGACTGGAATTTAAGATTGTCGTGCAATCTGATTTTGGTTTTTGTTCAATTTTTTCTTTTTCGATTGTTTTTGTTTTTGATTCTTCCTCGCTACTGAATATTTTTTTTGGTTTTGCTTGCTCGTCACTCTCGTCGGAGTGAAGGCAAGGTTTTGCTTCGACGTTTTTTGCTGAAGTTTTTAGATTGGCCACTTTCGGGCTCTGGATTATCGTAGTTGTCATGCAATCTACGATTGAAATAGAAGGATCACGAGGAATATGCCTGGAATTTAAGATTGACATGCAATCTGATTTTGGATTAGAATGATCGCGAGAAATTGGGTTAGCATCGCGAGGAACTGGATTGGAAACGCAGATTGTCGTGCAATCTGAGTTTGTTTTGTTTTTGTTTGGTTTTTCTTCATCATCGCTCTAACTGGAGCGTTGACAAAGTTTTATTTCGACATTTTTGTCGATTTTTTCATTGCTTTTATTGGCCACTACTTGGCTCTGGACCGGCGTAGTTGTCGTGCAATCTACGTTCGAATTAGGATTAGAATCATGAGGAACTGGATTAGAATCGCAGATTGTCCTGCGATCTGATTTCATTTTTTGTTTGGTTTGGTTTTCCACGATGTCGAATTCCTGTAGTTTTATGACCGGCACGATCGGTCGTACGGCGTCATTTGTTGGATTGGGATCCTTCAAATGGGCCTTTCCGTCGATGTTTGTTACCAGACAGTCGCCGGCGTAAACATCCTTACGGATTTTTAAAGGCGGGATATACCCTTCCTTTAACGTGCGGTTTTCGACTCTCATGGGGAAAGCGGTTTCGAACGCGCGGGGATTTCTACTATCTCGTCGTGTTCGTTTGTTCGCTCGAACGGCTATGCCATGCGAAGGACATTTGTCGGCTGTGTGCCCTAAGTTTTTACACAATTGACAGGTCGTGGCGCGGGAGTTCTGATCGGTGTAACACCTGTCGGCGGTGTGACCGAGTTTTTTGCAAATTTGACAAATGACCGAGCATTGCTCGTTTGGTTTTTTTCTGCACTCGATGGCACTGTGGCCTTGACCTTTGCAAATTTGGCATGTAAGGATTGAGAATCGGCAAGCTTCGGTCGGATGATTATTCTTTTTGCAAATATTACAGATCTTGATTGACTTGATCGGAACGGGTTTAATGGAAGGCGAGTGCAACTGTTTTCGCAATGCGATTTCATGTTCAATTTGTATAGCGTGGTCGATCGCGACGTCGATGTTGGCACACGGAGGGAGTCGTTGTTCAATTTCCCCCTTTAATCCACGTTTAAAACACGTCAGGAAGTAGTCGTCTACTGTTATTCTGAATACGGGGTCGTCCGCCCCATCATTCGATAGGTTTCGCGCCTCGATTATTTCCCTTGCCTTTTTCCTGATTTTTACGGAAAAATCTATGACACTGTCGTTGGCCGTTTGAAAGATATTATTGAGTTCTCCCAATAATTGCATTACGGATTTATTTGGTGCATATATTTTTTTTAGGAATTTGTTTAGTGCTTCTATCGTTTCGAATTTCGTCCCGTGGATTGCTTCTTTAGCTTGATTTTTCAATTTGTTTCTTATTAATTTTGCTAAATATTTTTCGGCTTCGGGAGGGAGCATATCTTTTGCATCCTCGCACCCAGTTATGAATTCTGATAAAGGGATATTTTGTCCGTCGAATTCAGGGACGCAGGTTATGGCGTCTGTTAGAGATATTAACTGGTTTGTTCCTAACGTCGTCATTGTTTTTGTGGGTTTGTTTTCGATTTTTGAGAATTTTTGTAATTTTTTGGTCGATCGTTTAGGTGGTTCCAAACCAGGTAACAAATCCGATGCATAAATTTCCGAATCACTTATGGACACTAGGTCAATTAGCACATTCCCTTTTTAATATCCCGGACGAGCCCCCAAAAATTTATATGTCACATCCGGAAGGGACGCGAACATAGTATTTTTGTTTCCCTCTTTGTTGCCTACGCCTAGCGCAATAGCACGGGATGAGGGTAAAAAGGGGTAGTGCGTGGGAAAAAATAGAATTAAGGAATTGACGCGATATTTCGATATTGAGGAATAATTCGACAGAATTGGTGTACGATTGACAATATGTTATTTATTATAAGACTACTAGACGGGTTAAAGCGATTAGGCCTACGATGAATGATACAGAAAAGAAAAAGATATGGTTAGCTTACATTGTTGTACGCCATCCTGGCATACACTCAATTTGATGCTGCCGTCTTCGCTCCTGCGTCTTCTTGAAACCTGAAAAACATACAAACCATTAGTTTTCATGAAATATATAAAATACACCTCGCGCACACCATGCGTACAACTCACACAACATTCGCACACCATGCGTACAACTCACACAACATTCGCACACCATGCGTACAACTCACACAACATTCGCACACCATGCGTACAACTCACACAACATTCGCACACCTTGCGTACACTTACACACCATTCGCACACCTTGCACACAACACTTATACAGGATTCACACCCGCGCGTTACTCTTATGCACCAAATGCTACCTCCGGTGCATGTGAGCTCCAATGCTGCGACGCGGAGACTCGTCGAGGTAACAACCCTCGACGAAGCCTCTGACACCGGGGCGGGGAGCTCAAAGCCCCGGGTACGTACAGGCAAAAAAAATATATATATTTTTAACATAGTCGCTAAGTCTTACCTGAGTTATTTGTAAGGTCCTCGCCCAACTCCTCGCCGAGTGAATACTTCGCCGGGGATAACCTAAAAAATACTCCGGTGCACACAAAAATATTATACCCATCGACGTACGCTTTATGCACGTATTTTATTTCATCTATTTTCATTATTATTTAAATATTTTTCTTTTAATCTGGACAAGCGACATTTGTCCAGATTGACACTTACCAGATCCGAAGCGAGGGCCGAGTAAGGCGAGGACCCCGATGCATATTTTCCCGGTCGGGATCGCACGAAAATCATCTCCCCGTTAACCACTTTAAACCCTCGCGTTCATAAATAATTTAAACATAAAAACACTTTATAACAAATACGCGATCGTCGAGCTGTCAAACGCGACGCAAAGTTTACGCGGGATAAGACTCGACACTTCATGTTATTTCGTACCCAAGCGATTACAGCGCCGCGGCGGGATATCCGCGTAGCGCAAATTTTTCCGGAAGAGTCGAGCACTCCAGCGCCGCGGTGGGAGACCCGCGCACTGGAGTGCAAGCTCCGGTTCCCGCTTTAACTCGCCGAAGTTTCGGGCCCTAGCCGCCGCGCTCGAGGCGCCGGACTTTCCTCCTGGTACGCGCTAGTTAATAAGACTCGGAGCGCGGACCGAATTTCGCTGAGTTTCTCTTCGGCCCGTTCCCGAAAGGTAAGCCTCCCGCTGAAGAAGCGACAACCCCTCCTACACGCTGAAGAAGCGGATCCTCATCGCCGAAAGGTGGTTCCCCCCCTTACCCCCCACGCTGAAAAGCGATACCCTGCCGCTGAAGAAGCGACAACCCCTCCTACACGCTGAAGAAGCGGATCCTCATCGCCGAAAGGTGGTTTCCCCCTTACCCCCCACGCTGAAAAGCGATACCCTGCCGCTGAAGAAGCGACAACCCCTCCTACACGCTGAAGAAGCAGATCCTCATCGCCGAAAGGTGGTTCCCCCCTTACCCCCCACGCTGAAAAGCGATACCTTGCCGCTGAAGAAGCGACACCCTCTCCTACACGCTGAAGAAGCGGATCGTCATCGCCGAAAGGTGGTTCCCCCCTTACCCCCCACGCTGAAAAGCGATACCCTGCCGCTGAAGAAGCGACAACCCCTCCTACACACTGAAGAAGTGGTAAACCTCTCCCACCTTCACGGGGAAGTAACGCCAGGGAAGGGACGAGACCCCGCTCCCACCTCACCGCGGCCTACCCTTATAATTCTTCAACCCCGGTATTAAGCGGTTCTTTCAATTCTCCGTTGCGTAGGCACCTCCCCTCACCTTAATTTAAGTAGAACGTTAATTATAATAAATCAATCACACAGTTACGAGTTCATTGAGTGTAAACAGTTATTTTACCACGTAGATAGTTCCTGTATTATAAACTCATCTTTCAGTATTCTTTGCGAAAAATAAAAGAATCCTGTCTATCATGGCTAACCCTTTGGCTTTCGTTCGCTTGGTTTTCCCTCCCAATTCACAGATCTTGGACTACCAGATTAATCCGGATCATCGAAATACGAATAAAAAAAATGCCGCGACAAGACCCCGCTGCGAGGAGACGACGGAAGCGCCGAGATAAAGAAAATAGCGCTCCTAGCGGCGGAGTAAGGGTGACTCGGCTGGGTCCCGATCCGCGAGGCGAGGCGCGGAAGTGGAAAAATTTGGCCACGCTCCGATGGAAAGTGGAGAAACCGACTCCTTCCTCCCCCGTTGAACCCACGTTCCTGGTGCCCTTACCTCCGGGACCTCTGCGCCCCCTCCAGCTCGCCACTATACCTCTACCACCCGCGCTCTCCCTTCCTCCTTCTACTCCCCCCCTTCCCCCTCACCCTTCCTCGGGCCCTCTGCATCCCCTCCCGCTCGACGCCATTCCACTACCCCCTGCACTCGCTTCTTTCCCCCCGCCTCCTCCTCCTCCTCCCCCTCATCCTACTCCAGAACCTACCACCACACTTTCTGCCTCGCCCGACCATCCAGCTTCCCCGTCGGACATTACGAGTCAGGCCGACTTCGACGAGAGGTTCGCGGCGGCCTTACGGGAGTACAACATTTCTCCCATCTGGTCCCCGCCCGGGTCCCCTTCGGAAACTGGGTCTTCAACTACCTCCTCGGACCACGACCAGCCCGACCTCGGAGCCGAGGATTAAGGGTATCCCCCTCTAACTCCCCCCCCCCCCCCCCCCCCCATCGTAGAGGAACCGGAAAGTCGCCCATCCCGTTGGTCATTAACTTGTACAACCCGAAGACACAATGTTGAACGCGACAAGCGCGGAACCAATAAAATAATTCCGACCAACCCGCAATCCGAGTTTTTTCGTTGACAACAACATTGGTTGTGTTTAAGGCTCGGTCGCTCGCTCGCTCGCTCGCTTGCGTGGATGTTTGTTGTCGCTCGCGTTATAAGGGCCTTCGCTCTTGGCCTGGTGCGCTCGCTGGTACAATTGCTGGTAAGACGCTCGCAGGATTTTACGCTGGTCGTGTGTATACTCGACGTGTTTACTACGACGGGCACTACGCGTAGATAGAAATATGCACGGCGCGCAAGGTCGATGAATTGAGATTGATAATCACGGACCGATGATAGAAATTATACAAGTGTAAAATAAAACTTTTGTGACTCGAAAAATGAAGACGGTTCGTATGAAGGATAATCGGAGATATTCGTTAGGCTTCTGGGTTAAGGCTTGATATAAGGAGTGATTCGGTTGACGCAAATATTGGTTGACGGAAGACTAAGTTCTGAATTTGATGAAGATTGTCGGGAGACTGGGATTGAGACCCGATAGAAGAACTTGAGCCGATGGTAGTTGACGGGAGACTGCCTTCAGGAAGGAAGTCTTTCTTGAAATCAAAATTAGGAGGGGTTCGATAGTGGGCGAAGGAATTTTAGGGAGAGTGTGCTCTTGGTCATCTAGCTATTCGGGGATTGGTCCATTGGTCATGAATATATCGGTTGATTAGCGTGGTTGGTTGCGATACGATGTGCGTGTAGGTTACAGATTTCCTAGGCACGCGTGTGACCTTATTTCAGGGCATCGGTTCTGACTAATATGCGTATGAAGAAAAGAGATCTTTGTCTCGTGTTCCGGCGAACAAGCGCATGGGAAATACAGTTCGATATCTGAGACCTAAACATGCGCATGGTTGGTGTTATGTGAATTTATAGCTATGGTGACTTCTCATATCGAAAAGTTTGTATATCGGGCTACGCCGCGAGACCGGATGTCTTATTTTTCAGTGAGAGTTATAAATTTGTCGGAGCCGTCTAGGCTATGTTATGATGAAGTAATCTAGGGTCGAGGCTTCCTTGGTTCTCATGCGGTTGGGCCGGCGTAGGATTTTTGGAGTCTGTTGATCGAGTTGATGGTTGGTTTTTCGTTCGACAGCTCTTCTTGGAATATGCGCCTGAGATCGTGTTCTTGTTGACAGCCAATGGGATAGGAAAGGTCGATGACTGTGGCGGTGCTGCTATCGTATATATATCGCTGTAGGTTGAATATGCGTGCGAAACGTACGCACGTTCCTTTTTACGCTGTTACGCGTCTTATTCTTAGATTTATTCATTTAATAATAAGCTTTTAACGGCAAATGAGGATATTGGGAATAACCGAGAGAAGGCACATTCGCTAGGATGTAACAAAACTTTCTTCCCCCATGGAAATTTATATACGCAAAAAT
Organism: Ophion slaviceki; assembly: GCA_944452715.1. Classification (NCBI taxonomy): domain Eukaryota; kingdom Metazoa; phylum Arthropoda; class Insecta; order Hymenoptera; family Ichneumonidae; genus Ophion; species Ophion slaviceki. Next base: position 479,895 of record OX101786.1, on the reverse strand, counting down.
ATACTGCAAATTTATTTTATTAATAATTGTAATACATGTGAAATGTATGCCATATATTGAAAATATATGTGCCAAATTCTAATTTTCGTAACGTTTTTATACATGAGATGTATATGCGTGGTATTACTGTATATCAATGTATCATATATATATATATATATATATATATATATATATATATATATATATATATATATATATATATATATATATATATATTGTAACGGGTCGGAATTTGTTACAATAAATTTTATTTGTTCGGGACTCGATCAGGGAAGAAATTAATTTAAACTCTTTGTTTTGGAGGTATTTGATAATAAAATGACGTTTATTCAGTATTTTTGACTCGATATAATGTTGAAAGATTCCTGTGTACAAGTGTTATGTGTGTTGTATTTTGTGTATTTGAATGTGTCGCTGGAGTGTGTTTTGGGTGTTTGAGTGTGTCGCTGGAGTGTGTTTTGTGTGTTTCAATGTGTCGCTGGAGTGTGTTTTGTGTGTTTTAATATGTCGCTGCGCGGTCGGTAAAATATTCGAAATAGCGGACTCGCCCGGATGGTAAGTGCGTTCGAGCGCGATTACTTTACTGTGGGTCGAGGATTTCCCCTTCTCCTACACGTATTGGCGCTCGCGGCGTGCGTGAGTTACGGCGCGCTCTCGCCTATGGCGCACGGAGTCACCGGGGCGCCTTTCCCTAGGCCGCGCGTGGCGTTGTCTATCACGGTCTACTCTCCCTAGCGTATCGATCGCCGCGCTCTCAATCTCGATACGGCGCGCTTCCCCCTCTTTCCTACGGTCGCTCGTTGCGCGTGGTGCCGAGCGCTCTCGTGCTAGTCACGCTCCCTGAGTCCCCCCACTCTAGTGGGTCACGGCGCGGTGGATCGCGGCGCGCTGTCGATCGACGCGCTACTGCGCGTTCTCTTGTAATTACTCCCCGTGAGCGTAATCGATTGCGACGCGTCGATAATCGATTACTCTAACTGTAGCTTACGCCGTCGGATGGCGCCACATACCCGCTTATGAGAATGTACCGCTTGTGATGTGTGTTGTGTCGGTGTGGTGTTACGAATTTCGATGCCTCTCTGACCTTTGGGTTCTCCTGATATTTTCGGGAGCCCTTGTAGGTATTTCGTGTTTTTACAGTGGTTTGTTTGTGTGTGTGTATTGTCGCCTGGTGTTTCTGATACCTCCTTGCTCTTTCTATTCCCCTGATACTAATTTTCTATTTATCCTTTCGTAATTTATCCTTCCTTTGTCTAATCTTAATGTTTTTTAGTACTTTTTTGTTTGATTCTACTCCCAATTCTTATTTCCGTCTTTATTAATTAATAAAGAAAAAGTATTTTATGACTTCCTTTTTAAGTGTCTCAAGTTTCCCCCTCTCAGCTTTCCGCCCTGAAAAGAGGTACTTTGCTGAGCGGTACTTTTTTATCCACTTAAAAAGCCCGACTTTCTTACGACGACTTCCTTCTGATTTCGTTTTTTCAGTGTTTTCCCCCTCTCAGCTTTCCACCCTAAAAAGAGGTACTTTGCTAAGCGGTACTGACTGATCCACGAAGGAAAAGGAAGTCCAAGAAGAAGTGCCGTTCCTCCAACTTTCATCCTCTTTTATACCCATGTTTTATTGTTTATCGTTCCCCTTCCCTTACGGATTACCCATCATTCCTTTTATTGTTAACCTTTTTTTTGTGTTTTAAATAAATTTATTCTTCCTTTGTTTTTTCTTTTTACTTTCTCTGTTTTCTTTCCAACGACTTTTCCCCTTCCCTTACTTTTTTACCTGTCGTTACCTTTCTCTACTGTTTTTGTTTATTTTCTGTTTTTCTTTTTCTCTCTAGTTTTTTCTACCTTAGACTGTTTTTGTTCTTTTCTGTTTTTTCTTCTCTCACTCGTCTTTCCTTTCGTTTATGACCTTGAAGGTCATACCTGCCCACTTGACTTTTCTTGTTCCCCCTCCCCTACTTTTCTAGTGGGTCGGTTTATCTGAATTTGTGGTGGGGGGTATGGCGCCTGAGACGGACCTGTACGTCTCAATATATATATACGTAGCATTTTCCCTACATATATACCACATATATTTAGCATATATGTTGCACACACACTGCATACATACCACATATATGCCACATATATACAGATATGCGCAGCATGTCTGTATATATGTGCTTGTATGTAATAGTGTACTTTAACTGTAAGTTAAGTTTTTTTAAGTTTAAGTTTTAAGTTTTGTTAAGTTTAATTGTAATAGTGTTTATACACAGCATATATTTTTTGTCAGGAATATGTATCAAAAATGTATGCGTCATATATGATGCATAAATGACACATATATGAGTCATATATGACGCATACATTTTTTATATATTTTTCTGACAAAAAAATAGATTGAAAATATATCGAAAATATATGCGTCGTATATGCCTCATATATGCATCATATATAGTGTTTATACGTAACATATATTTTTTGGTCAGAAAAATATATCGACAATATTTGCGTCATATATTTGGTGCATATATACTGAATATATACGTATTATTCTATTTTTCGTGACTATATATGCGACCGATATATATATATATGTAGCATATATTTTCTGCATACATTTTACATACATAAATTTCCATGGGGGTTTGTTTCCTTGCCGATTTTTAACATTCCCGATTTTTAACAATTTGCACATCGCCGTCACATTGCGGTCATCGAACGTATTACTGGGAAACGTGCATATCGTCGTCATAGGATGTATCATTGAGAAACACGCATACCGCCGTCATATTGCGCCCAACGAATGTACCACTGAAAAAAATGCATATCGCCATCATATTGCTTGCATGGCATGTCTACTACCAGTGCTAACCCAGTGAATACACCAACAAAAATCATTGGATTACTTCCATATGACATCAATCTGCAAATGTTCATTGTAGAACTAAAATTTGCTGTCTTATGAGTTCGTCTTGTAGTCAACGGATGATGCATTTGGAAACGACAAATTTAAGTCACAATGTATCATAAATTCATTATACTGAATGAGCTCAAGAAATATCTTCATCAACGTAAACGAAATTGCCTTCACATTAAGCACAATTCATGAGAACAATCAATGCTATCATAGTGAAAACACGTCAAAATATCTACATGTAATTCCAATATGACGTCAAATTTGCGGATATTAATTGCGGACACTTGAGCACAACGATTTGAGTTCGCCGTGCTCTAAACGTACGATGCATTTGTAGACGACATATTGAAATCAAAACGTTTTCTACATTCATGATACTCAATGAGTTCACGGCTTAGCATCATGACATGTAGTCAATATCCTGTAAAATTTGCTTCATCACTTGTATGTACGGCGTGATCATCATGACTGTCTAACTTCATCAATCTACTGCACTTTTTCCTTTTAACCCCTAGAGCGAGAACAAGTGAAAGAGAGAGAGATAGATAGATTTATTTAAAAGTACTCTAGGACTAGTCGTCCTCTCGCACACAATCCATGGTTACGTGTGTAGTTAGGGAAAAAGAAAAAGACTATATAAACAAAACAAAACAACAACAAAAATGTAAGTTAAGCGCATTACAGTGATGTTTGACAATAAAGGTTGAACCATAATTAAAAAGCTCGATATAATCCAATAGACTCAATATACTGCAGAAATATGCAGTCGAAGAGTGACATCATCACGCCCCATACACAATTATATCAGCTGGACAGAGCTCGCAGTCAACAATTCAGCAAGGAGGCTTCCAAAAGCTTCCCTGCTAAGATTTAGGCTACCCGATGGAAGGGTATTAAATAAGACTACAGCAGAGACGGTAAAAAAGTGCCTCAAGTATTCAGTACGGAAGTGTGGGACTGCTAAAAGATTTTGTTGGGTACGAAGTAACATAGCTTCCTTCGGCCCGTTTACTACGATCAGTGATCGCAGGTACCCAGGCCTGCCAGAGTGAAGCACTTCGTATGCGTTAGGAAGCATGGAGTATTTGGTCCTACAGTTCGGTCGTAGCTATCTAAGCCTCTGCCAAAAAGAAGAGATGTGCTCATACCACGGAACGTCAAAAATGAAGCGAACACAAGAGTTGATCGCGACTGTGATAATGGCATCGTACTTTTTGGCCATCCCCAGGGTGATGCTACAGCAATAGTCTACAACTGGCAAAATTAGCACAGCGATGAGTTTCGCACGTAAGCGACTAGGGAGGAAACTGCGGCAGGTCTTCAGTTGATATAACCGTGAGTTCATGACTTTGGCAACGCTTTCGGCTTGTTCTTTCCAAGAGAAAGCATCATCAAACCACACTCCCAGAATCTTGACAGATTTTCGGTATTCGACAACAGCCCTGCCATTTGTCACATCCGGAAGGGATGAGAACATAATATTTTCGTTTCCCTCTTTGTTGCCTACGCCTAGAAAATAGCACGGCATGAGGGTGAAAAGGGGTAGTGCGTGGGAAAGAGTAGAATTAAGGAATTGACACGATGTTTCGAAATTGAGGGATAATTCGACAGACTTGGTGTAAGATTGACACTATGTTATTTATTATAAGATTATTAGACGGTTTAAAGCGCTCAGGCTTACGATGAATGATACAAAAAGAAAAGGTAAAGTTAGCTCACATTGGTTGTGTTTGACGCTCGGTCGCTCGCTCGCTCGCTCGCGTGGATGTTTGTTGTCGCTCGCGTTACAAGGACCTTCGCTCTTGGCCTGGTGCGCTCGCTGGTATAATTGCTGGTAAGACGCTCGCAGGATTTTACGCTGGTCGTGTGTACAATCGTCGTGTTTACAACGACGGACACTACGCGTAGATAGAAATATGAACGGCGCGCGAGGTCGATGAATTGAGACTGATATTCACGGAAAAATGATAGAAATTATAAAAGTGTAAAATAAAACTTTTGTGACTCGAAAAATAAAGACTGTTCGTATGAAAGTTAATTGGAGATATTCGTAGGTTTCTGAATTACGACTTGATATAAGGAGTTGAGTCGATAGTAGTTGACGGGAGACTGAGCTCTGAATTTGTTGAAGATTGTCGGAAGACTGGGATTGAGACTTGATAGAAGATCTTGAATCGATGGAAGTTGACGGGAGACTGGGATTGAGACTTGATAGAAGAACTTGATGTGATGGTGGTTGACGGGAGACTGACTTCAGGAAGGAAGTCTTTCTTGATATGAAAATTAGGAGAGGTTCAGTAGAGGGAGAAGGAACATTAGGGAGAGTGTGGTCTTGGTCATGTAGTTCTTCGGGGATTGGTCCATGTGTCATGAATATATCGGTTGATTAGCGTGATTGGTTGCGGTATGATGTGCGTGCAGGTTACAGATTTCCTGGGCACACGCGTGACCTTATTTCAGGGCATCGGTTCTGACTAATATGCGTATGAAGAAAGGAGACCTTTGTCTCGTGTTTCGGCGAAAAAGCGCATGGGAAATACAGTTCGATATCTGAGACCTAAGCATGCGCATGGTTTGTGTTTTGTGAATTTATAGGTATGGTGACTTCTCATATCGAGAAGTTTGTATATCGGACTACGCTGCGAGACCGGATGTCTTATTTTTCAGTCAGAGTTATAAATTCGTCGGAGCCGTCTAGGCTATGTTATGATGAAGTAATCTAGGGTCGCGGCTTCTCTTGGTCACCATGCGGATGGGCCAGCGAATGATTTTTGGAGTCTGTTGATCGAGCTGATGGTTGGTTTTTGGTGCGACAGCTCTTCTTGGAATATGCGCCTGAGATCGTGTTCTTGTTGACAGCCAATGGGATAGGAAAAGTCGATGACTGACGGTGCTGCTCTCGTGCATATATCGCTGTGGGTTGAATATGCGTGTGAAACGTAGGCACGTTCCTTTTTACGCTGTTACGCGTCTTATGCTTAGATTTATATATGTATAATAATAAGCTTATAACGGCAAATGAGGATATTGGGAATAACCGAGAGAAGGCACATTCGCTAGGATGTAACACATTCCAAATCCAAGGTGCTCGCGAGAGTCAAGGGACCGTACAAAATTAATTTAATTTCTATTAATATAATTTGTATCGCGAAATTTGTAGAATAAATAAAGTTTCTGAAGAGGATCCGAACCAAGGATCGAAACGTAAACGAGTGAAAAAAACTCCTTTCTTTCCACCACGACCTTGGAAATCTCACGGGCCGAATCGAAGCCGATTCCTCAACATCTCGGACCGTACAAAACGTCTACTGCCAAATATAATAGCCTGTGTTATAATAGCCTGTGTTTTAGAGGCGTTGATATGAAGCCCGTTGAGGGATGCCCAGATTCTTATCAATATTATATCAGTGTTAACTTCCGATAAACAGTTCTGTAGGTTGGAAATCGGGCAGCGGACCAATATTTGCAGGTCGTCAGCGTAGAAATTATAGTCGCATGTAGCAAGAGCAAACCTTAGGTCAGCAACGTAAAGAGTAAACAAAAGGGGGGCCAGGACTGACCCTTATGGGACTCCGGATTTGACTTCTGCCCAGGCTGACTGGGAGCCACATGTGCCGAGAACCGCTTGAAACCTATTAGTGAGGTAGGATTGAATTCATCTCAAAACGGAGACAGAAAAGCGAAGTTTGTGTTCTACATTGTGTTCCACATTGTCAAAGGCTTTAGAAAAATCAAATAAGGTCATAACAGTAACCATTCCATCGTCGATTCCTTGTCGTACATAGTCACAAATTCTAAGTAAAGCTGTGTGAGTACTATAGCTTTTCCTATATGCCGATTGGAAAGGATCCAAGAGGTCACTGGACTCAAGAAAGCTAGTAGCCTGCTCAGCGACTATGTGTTCCAATACTTTGGAGAGCGGGCAGAGAAGCGAAATAGGCCTATAATCTTCCGGAGACGACGGAGATCGAGTTTTGGGTATCGGTCTAGTCAAACCCTTCTTCCATATGAGAGGGCATGTGCCATACATGAGAGAAAAATAAAAAATATGTAACACCATTGGCATGATGACAGGGAGGGCCATACGCACAATTCTAAGTGACACACCATCAGCACCAACATAACAAAGTTCGTCGCTGTAGCCCTCACTAGATCCGTCAATCAAATATCCGTACTGTTGGGTGTTTCGGTGCTAGGGTGGCACGAGCGAAAAATCCATTGATGTCATCTGCCGATACGGTGGGTGGGTGATTATTGCATCTGGAGCGAAGAATACTTAGTTCCCTCAGTCTTTTCCACGCAGTTCCTGCATCATTAACATTCTCCAATGGCTCACTGTAAAACGCGCGCTTGGCTTTTTTGATTCTCATATGAACAAGGTTCCTTAATCCCTTGTATTTGGCTAGGAGATCTTGGTTGCCGCCCGTATCGCAATCGTTCACACCATGAGGTTCTCGTCTGCGACTACAGACAAATCTTTTCCAGAGTTTGTCTCGCTCTCGCATCAGATGTCGTATGTCCTCAGAAAGCCAGGGCGCCGGGCCAAGTCTTCGAGTAAAGCGCCTTTGTGGGGCATGATCGTCCAGGCAATTAATCAGGATCGTATTAAGAAAAGACACCTTATAGTCGATAGATAAAGAATCAAAGAGCGGGGACCAGTCTATTTTACTACGGTCGGTTAGATAGGCCTGCTCATTAAAATCTTTAAAATTACGTTTGACAAGTTCAGAGTGATGATCTGCAGAGACTTAATATTTGAGTGAGACCCAGATACAGTCGTGTCCAGAGAGAGATATAGGTATTTGGCTAAAGTCAGTAATCGTTATGTCTGTATCAACAATTCAATGATCAATCCATGTGTAAGATGTTTCCGTGTGATGCGTTGGACCATAAGGGACGAGGAACAGATCATTAACCGTTACAAATTGTGAAAGGAACTGACTTTCATGAGTGGCTGCGTCCATGTTAAGGTTAAAATCCCCCAGGGCTACGAAATGGTTGGATAGCAGTAGCAACCTTTCGCAAGTATTCATGAACGTTAACTTTAACTTTAGGCGGTCTATAAACAACGGCGATCAGGATTTTTGGTATATGAGTACCAGAGATCTCCACAAACATGAATTCGGCGCCATCGGAGGATTGACCTGAAGATGTTAAGATTACTTTGACCTTCAAAGAGCTGTGTATGTAAAGCCCAACCCCTCCGCCAATACGATCTAACCTATCCCGCCTATAAATAACATAATCTTGCAGATCAACCATTTCGTCCGGAATGGCAGGCTTTAACCAGGTCTCAGAGACACACACGACATGACAGTTAAACCGGGAGAAGAAGACTGAAGTTTTCTAAATGATCCTTGGCTAATAATGACTGGCAGTTTACGTGAGCCGTGCAGAGGTCACTGCTCAGATTTGACGACGGAGGAGCCATTATGCGTAGTCTACAAGGCCGATCTTTTCTTTAATGCGACGTTTGAGAATCGGACATGTCCTGCTGTCCAGAGCGGAGTGTGTGTCGACAAGATTGGCAGACTTACAGTTGGCGCAACCGGGCTGGTCCCTTTTCTTGGAGCACTGACGCGTTTCGCGATTTTCGCTACAATGGCCACACCGGGCTTTTCCCAGACAGTTCGCTGCCATATGACCGAAACCGAGACACGTGTAGCATTGTAAGACCTTTGCATAATTCTCAATTGGAAAAGGGTTCCAGCCAGCGAACGCTCGACCTCCGTGAGAAGAATCCTCCGAACCTTGGCCGATACCTCAATGATGATGTTTCTTGTTGAGCGACCTTCTCGCAGCTCGAAGACGTAGATGATCTTGACTGAGTCCGTCGGTTCGCTGGGAGCGTTCATTTCAATGACTTGCTTAACAAACTCGGGTGGCTCCATATCGAGCGGGACAAATCGGACAAGCATCCGTGGTTGTAGACTACGGTCTTCCCTGACCTCAAGGCCAGCCTTTTTGAGCGATTCAAATGATTTCAACTTGTTCAGGTCTCCCGACTCGAGCTCAAGCCTTATCCCCTTGTTACTAGCTCGCATAATATTTACGACCTTCATGTCAGCATCCCCCGGATTAACAGCCTTGAATACGGTAGCTTTGGTAGCGTTGGAGTCTGAGAAATTGTCCTTTTTTCCGTTCTGGGGTCCGATGTATACGTTCTTGTGCCTGGATGCGGGCACGGATGGTTCGTTCGCCACCTTAATGTTGTCATTAGCAGAACGAGACGCGACATTGGCATAGGAGCGTAGATAATCTTGGCTGGGATGGATTCTCGGCCTGCTTTTCAACTACCGTATCGAGAGCCGATTTAACGGCAGAGCCTCGATTTAACGGTCGAGCTTCGACCTCATGTCGAACTGTGTTTTCTATGGAGTCGGCCGATCTCAGCGCTGCAACCCTCTGCAAGTAAGCCGTGGCCAGCAAGTTAACGGCGTCCATGAATTCGTGAAAAACTTCCATTGTCAGCTGTCGACGCGCCATGCTGTTTTTGGCGGAGAATAGGTCGCTATCAAGTCACTTTTTGCCTTTGTTTAAGGTCTCCTTTAAATCCTCAATATCATGTTCGGTGTAAGGCGGTGAAAATGCGGTTGGTTCTTCATAAAGTGATTCATCATCACTGGCATCTAGGGTATGTCGAATCGCGCAGGGCGAGATGGCCATCCTCCTAGCGCTGATCGGGGAGAAACCGACCATATCGACAGAACGAGCGCCCGAAGGACACTGCTGCGAGGCACGAATTATCGCGCTCGCGTAGCCCAATAGGATTGACCACTAGATCGATCGACTCACGTCCTACTGTCGGTCAGTAAGGGGAATCACGCTCGATGATACAAGCTGAGAAAGGAGTAGACTCACGTGCGACGTTATCCGAAGAAATCGCGACGTGGGATAGATCAATTTATTTCATGGATCCATAGCTATTGGCGCTGGTGCTAGTGCTGACCCAGCGAAAAGCACCAACACATGTGAGAAGAGCCGGTTTTTCGCAATGAGGTTAGACATCTCCGAAAAATTTTCCACCAGAGTTAAAGCAATCGATCGTCCAAAAGTAGTGGGTAACAACGTCAGGTGAAAAGCAAAGAGAGTGCGTGCTTTTAGTCTGAAAATAAAACGCCCGTAAGCAGCAAAAGCAGAGAAAAAGCACAGATTTGGCGGAGCGAAATTGACAGGTACTTGCGATACTCATATAGATAGTGTAGAGAGAGAGAGAGAGAGAGAGAGAGAGAGAGAGAGAGAGAGAGAGAGAGAGAGAGAGAGAGAGAGATCTTCAGAATGTATATAAAAAATATATGTTGGATATGCGATTACATATATTCAAACTGTAAGTCGACAGAAATGGGCGCGCGGTCGGTGTGCGGGCTCGGTGGTCACTGAAGTTAAGCAACATTGGAGGCTGCCAATACTTGGAGCGGTGACCGCTTGCCCATGCACTGGTTTGCGCGTCAACCTCTGAGTGTGAGGTAGTTTGTCTGAGTTGCTGGTGGTAATACAACTGAAACTCAGCATTAGGAAAGAGTGACTGCGGTCAACGCTCTGGGGGGGGGACTCTGGAAGGATTGTGAATGTCGGAAGGAATGGAAGGAATACATAAACATACATTCAAACTATATTGAAAATATACTTACGATGTGCTCAAACTACCTTCAAAATAAACTACAA
>OX101786.1:435000-469125 GCA_944452715.1 Ophion slaviceki | reverse complement strand
ATAAACTACAAATATATTTTAAATGTATTCGAACTATAATTGAAATATAGGGGATATAAAGTGGAATATGGTGGGGAATGTATTAAGGGGGAAGGACCCTACACAGACGGAAACATATAAATTTAAAAAAATCAAAATATAATTAAAATATACTTGAAATGTATTTAACCTACATTAAAAATAATACGAGATATATTCATAATCCGTTTAAAGTATGTTTATAGTGCCTTTCAAATATTATTGAAATATGTTCAAAGTGTATTTAAGATTTACTTGAAATATATTAAAACTATACTTGAAATATACTTTACACTTTTTTGCACGTTATTTACATCATTGCACCCTTTTACAATATTATTTGTCGTTCATTAATTACGATTATGGTAGTTGCGCTGCAAATATATTAATGGTTCAAATTTAAATTATATCAGACAAACGCTTACACGCCGTAAGGTGGTTTCGATTCCGGGACCTCTGAGTGATGAGCTGTGACGTTGTCCACTGAGCTATTTCTACTTGCTAAGTTGTGTTTCTCCTATCCACGATCCGGGAAACTCACATTTCCGAATTTTTAATATTTTATTTTTTATTGCTTCAGTGACGGGCTCACTTGCGACCCATGGTTCCTCTCTGACTTTTGTTCCTCTCATTTAGTAGAATTTTTCAAGCCAATAAAAACATTTGACCTTGAGTTTTGGGGTCAAGGTCAATTTTGCGGGTCCATGTTGGGGGGTGATCTTAGCCAAGCGCGACTCGGAGAATCACCTGGTGGAGTGGTGACACATAATTTGTATACACCCTGTACATAAAATGATTACAATTGCTTTGAACTAAAGATAAGTCGGCATAATCAAATATTAAATTCAACAATAGAAAACCTCTTTTGGTTGATTGCAAAACATCTGAATCGTAAATCTATCAACGTGTGCATTTTTTAAAATTCGACAAAAACTTTTACTAGTCTTCGATTGCTATTCTTAGAGTGGAGAAGCCCTTTTCTGCGATTTCATTAGTTCAGCGCTATTCCTTGTTTACGAAAATGTCGAAAAGTAGTGAGCTTTTATGAGAAAAACGGGTAAAAATTCAACTTTTGCACAAACAAGGGAAGTTCCAAGTCGAAACGTCGAAGTTGGTGAAATGTTTGCCATGTGGAGTGCGATCTGCAATTAAAAGATTTGTCGAGGCCGGCTCCCACGGAAATAAACCTAAAACGTGAATAAAACGTGAAGAAAACGGATGACTACGAAACGCCAGGACGGAAAACTTATTCGCGAATTGAATTGGCGCAATTGAATTTTTACGTCGTATGAATCAGATTAGGTTTTTCGGTGATTTTTAAGAGCACTTGTCACTAATATTCGATTCTGCCGAAGTGTAGTTACATTGTTCTTCCCGATCTCCTTATATTTGAGTGACTGTCAGTTTTCATTCCTTCAACTCCATATAAGCTCAGTACGTCATCTCATTCGTAGGACGTACAAATGCAATTATCTACCTTTTCTCCTTTTGATATTTTTATGAAAACATCTTTTTTCAAAGTAACGGCAAAAAATAAATAAGACGAATCGTCGACTTTCAACAAAAAAATAGCGATTCAAAGAAATTTTGAAAAAAAGTCGGCTTTTCAAAAACCTGCCGTTTTTTCAAGAAAAAAACAAATAACTTAACCAAATAAAAAATCGCATTTTTTTTAAGCAACTCCAGGTAACCCCGTCCTTTTCAATGATGTTATGACTAAATGGTGAGATTACTGTTTTTCAAAGACCAGCACGCAATTTTGCAAAGTGCGAAAATCGTGAGAAACCGACATTTTCAAAATGACGTACTGGGTACAAAAAAATCGAAAAAATAAAAAAGCAAAATGAAGCTGGCTTTGTCCACTTTAAGATCCCGTTTGATAAATTCATTTACGATTTTTTCGCCGCGATATTCAATCATTTGTCCGGATAGACAATTTACAGGGTGCCTAATACTTTTGGCCAAGGCTGTACTATTATGCAAGTGCATAAGAAATGTAATCCACAAAACCTTGTTAAACGTTAGAAATAATGTTATTGAAAACGTGCTGTATCTAAAATACCACATCATTATAACAAAAAAAAGGATATCATTATTATAGAAAAAAAAACAACGTACAAACAGAAGTCGGTACACTGAAAATGCTGTTTGGCGGTGTTGGCGTGCGTGATTAAGAAAAAAAGGTCGGCAAAGTATTTTGACATCTCAACTATTCAACTCTCAGATTTAAAACAATGAACCTGCTTCGTCAGATGGTAGTGATCGGAGATAGTATTTTCTAGATCATGACAATACGCTAGTTCTGGAAAGTGAATTTTGCATGATTGTATTACAAAGAAGCAAAATTATTCTCCAACCTCTTCACATAATCACATTAAACGCTTTTAAACCTCAATTGGTTATGTGAATGGTAATTAATTTAATGATGCCGTGAAGTACAGATCAGATCGGTAATGAGCTCTTCGGACCTCGAAAACTTGAAGTCTCATTTGATTCTCAACAATTTAAAAAGTCAGATACAAATACGAATGTTCTGCCACACACTTATTACAGATGTTAAATATATTTTGGCCGCTTACTGGTAATCTAGGCGATGTCAAAATGTGAAAGGAAATACGTTATTTATAAGTTATTTATAAATAAGAAATAAAAAAATAAGTTATTTATGCGCATGGTAGAAACGAAAAGTTCTATACTTTCCTCGACTTTTTCTTCCTAACCACGCACGCCAATACCTTGCACGGCATTTCCAGTATACTTGTGTGCTTCATGCGTTGTGTTTTTTTTTATAATAGAGATATCAATTTAAAAAAATAATAATGTAATTTTTTAAATAAAATCACAAGACTCTTAATAAGATAATTTGTACGGTCGAACAATTTTGTGTACAAAATTTCTTGTTCACTTGCATAGTACGCAAATTTGACTTGGATATTTACAAATCATTTCATCGTTTTCCCTACAATTGATGAATGGAAAGAAAATATAATGAAAGCATTGTCTGAATTTGAAAAAAATTATAATTATATTTGAGGTAAACCATATTTTTTGAACAGGTAAAACAAACAACAATGTTTTCGAAGTGATTTTTCATTTCGAGATGCATTTCGAGGTACTTTAAATAAAAAATAAAAAATACGAAATGTTATAGTTACGTGATGTAACGATGCAGCGCCTCCATATCGGATTACGCGAGCAAATTAATACGGGACGGCGCTTTAACGATACGCGATTGATGTTCCGATTTAAAATACATATGTACTCATTGTTGTGTGTGTATGTGTGTGTGTGTATTTATAAAGGGGTTTGACAATGTACGGTTCGCGTACGCATGGACGAGATATTAATTTATTTCGCGAGTTCTAATTTCACTTGCCTAGGAGCGATGCGTTAATAACGCTATGCAACTATATCGCACGTGTTTTATTTTCAAAAGCTCGCCATCTCTGTGTTGATAATGTTTAGTATAGGAAACTTTGGCCAAGTCTCGTACAAATTGGGACAAAACGCACGCGGTAATGACGATTTTTTCGGAGAGACTGATTCACGAGAAAAACGCTAAAACGAGTCGGATATCGGCTCCGATATCGACGTATTAAGTGACAAAGATAGATGAGGGAGCGAGAGAAGCAACGAAAGCGCCACACATGTAGGTACAAACTGAACCTTCAATTGAGTCAATTAAAACGACAGTAGGGGAAAAAGTGTACACATTTTTCTTACAATCGATTCAAAATTGTCAAGCACGAAACGTTCTCTTTTGAAATGTGTCGTTGGTGATCCTCTTTGCCCCCCCCCCCCCCACCCCGCTAAACCACCCCGTTCCCCCAGCTGATTTCGAGCGAAGCACTACTTCGTCGTTTTTTTCCTCATAACGTTGGTATCTTTGAAAATTTCGTTCGTATCAGGAACAAGCGTTTCTCTCATCCAAGCGGAAGTCCCCTCGCGACATATCCCGTCGCATATAAAGAGGAAACGAGCGTTTCACCCGCCAGAACTCGTAACAAGTACTAGCAAATAACTTGGATTCCGAATTAGTTTCGGTATGTCTCGCTCGTCTCCTCGTTACTTCCTGCAATGGCATGAATTTTGCGAATCACGTGGCCATGCGATAGCGAAAGGTGCGCCGGATGCAATTCAGCGAGTTCGTAGCGCCGGCAGACTGTTCGGTTGCTTGGCATATCGGTATGCAATAAAGCAGCATATCCCGTCTCTAGGCTGCTGGCGGTAGGAGAAAGCTCCACTCTGTCTGCTCTTCGTCGTGTCTCTCCTACTACCGCGAGTCCGCAAGCACCAGCTGGCAAGCCGGTGCTTGCCCTGACAAACTATTCCGACAATTTCGACATAAATCGAAGGAGAGAAGTCAGAGTGCGCCATCGAATATCCGAGTAACTTGTCGAGTTCGGGGCATCGCGCACCGCCGCGACCCAGACCCAAACCCTCGATCAACTATTATACATTTATGGTATTCGAGCACACCGAACGCAAACGCTATAACTAAAAGACAAAGATCCCTGTTGGCCGAGAGAGGATTATATACCCGTGTACACCGCCCCGCCGCACAGCACCGCTTCGATATCTTGGTTGTATCCTCGCTAGTTCCGCTCGCTGCTCTCGCAATACCCGTGTGACAATCGATGTACTTGCCAACAAGTAGGTATATCGATTCCACCGTACAGATACGTATAGGTGAGAATTTCGAAAATTTCTATCGCTCGTAAACTGGTAAGTCGAAAGCATCGAGCGGTCAACAAGAGAGGTGGAGCATTTTTGGGGCAGTTCTAGTTTTTCGAAAATCAGACATGTTTCTATCACTCGATACTTGGATACACGATTATGGAATAGGGGACGAAATATCCCGAGCCGAAATCTTCAGCCTATTTTGCCCCTCCAGATCCTCACCGTGGTAGGAAATAAAGGCAGTAAAGTAGCTTCGTATTTAATCTGAAATGAGCTTCTACTTAGGGCCTAGAACGGGAACGAATTTTCCCTTTCTCCACTTCCCAAATATGGTTTTACAATCGGCACAGTAATGGCCCACGACTGGTTTTGCCAGAGAACAAACGATAGCGCGGTTATGGCTATGTAAATGGGCCAGATCCGCACCATGCATGGTTGGCAATGGTCAACCATAAATGGCTGCTAAGACTTGACCAACTATCATACGCCCATATTGGCCCAGCAACGGCTGCCGGATTTTCTGCCGGAAATGAAAAACAAAAAATTGACAAATTATGAATATAAAAATTCTAGTAGTATCTTTTTTGTTTTCTTATGCTTTACTTATATGTCCATGTACACAGAATAATTGCATTAAAAACGCTTTCTCCATTGTTTAAGTTTTTACCTTTCATCGGGATCGAATCTGCGCCTTTCGTTCTAGTGTCGAGTGCCCTACACACTTAGCCATTCTAACACTTACAGAATCCATCGTTTGTTCGTTCCTTACTTTTGTGCCGATAATTTTATTCGTGACATTAAAGTTTACCGACAATTTTTTTGGTCCATTTAGGCTGTAAAAATAACTCGCTCGTTTTGGGTGAAGTTCCGAAAAGCATACTCCTCTGATCGAGCTGAAATTTGGCACCGAACTTCCTCTCATTATCCTAAGAGAAACCGTTAACGGATTTTTGACGACTAGCAATAGTTTTCGGTATATCGCATTGTAAAGTTTATTATTTCACGCCATACGAGTATATCCATATATCCGATAGATACCCCCCCCCCCCCACTCCTCCGGCCGCGCTGCTTCCTAGCAAACAGTGCTCGCCCGTATGTGCATATCACTAGCCATGTGGGATGGGTTTGTTTGGGTTTATTTAATATAGTAGAAGCGCAGTATAATAAATGACTTTCAATGTACGATATATCGAAAACTATTGCTAGTCGCCAATATCCTTTTAAAGGTTCTCTTAAAATATTGAAAAGAAGGTCGGTGCAAAATTTCAGCTTCATCAGTGGGATATGCTTTTCGAAACCTTATCCCTTGTTTTTACGTGTTACAGTTTAACGACCCGCATTTGCAAAACGCCCAAAAACAAACCATCAATGGCTGGAATAGATCTGGCAAGCCGTTCATCTGCCTACGATACCCCAATGCTGATCGCCATATTATCGGTGCGATGGTATTGGCCGACCAATGGCTGGCATAGATCTGGCAAGCCGTTCATCCGCCTACGATACCCCAATGCTGATCGCCATATTATCGGTGCGATAGTATTGGCCCACGAATAGCTGGCATATATCTGGCAAGCCGTTCATCCGCCTACAGTACCCCAATGATGGTCGACGAATTATTGGCCGAATATCAGCAAACCGTTTAATGGCTGAATGCTGGCATTTTTGTTACGACAGGCGACCCTATATATGGGTTGCAGGCGCTAAGGATGACGTCGATTGGCACACGTATACAAGCACAGGCATACACTTTATTACGCATATAGAGATACATATGCCTGAATACGCGCATGCGTAGACACACGAATATACCCGGACACACACACACCTAAGCATGCACCAACACACGTATACGTATGCATGCGTGCGAGCCTGCTATAGGGATTCGCGTATACATGCAGTTCCAGAGGGCAATTCCTATGAAAAATATTGTAACTGTTTGCCTAAGATCAATTTCTTCCACTTTGGAAAGTTGCTGGAGCTGCAGGGGCAAGTTTGAAGCGAATGCGAAAGGTTCGCTGGGTGGAGATAATGGAAAAGCCATTGGAAAAGTACGCCTCTACGTCGAACACGCGGTCCTACCTAGTCCAACGCACGATGGTTACTAAAAACTATCAGACCCCCTCTTTCGAATGCGACCATTCCCACCCTCGTTTTGTCGAAACAGCCAAATGCGCGATAGGTCCAAACGCAATCAAAGGAGGAGCTGCAACGACCCCAGCTAGGTAAGGTAGGAGTATAAGGGCCTATCCAAGAGGTAAGCAGCAAAGAAAGAGCAAGTTAGGAGCCCATAGTAGGACTTCTAGCAGTAAACAGACTCAAGTGAGTATGACATAGGATCAGAGGCCTTTAAAATAGGCTGAAAATTTCGACTCGGGTATATACACTCGATACTCGTTTGGACCGTGTAAGGATATTAACTGGTACGGGAGGAAGCGGTGTTGCAAACATATTTCACTTTTTTCGTATACGTGTGAGGGAGGAGAATGGATATAAATACAGTGGACGGTACAGCCGAGTAAAACTTGTTGATCCACCGGAAGCCGCTTGGCCAATGTGAAATGCCGCGCATTCGAGGGGTTGCTGCGGTGGCAAGTCGTTTCGCTCATCGAGCAGCCATTAAAGCTCGTAGCCTCGAGAGATTTCGATCTTTGGCCGCTCGAAGGCCTCATCTGGCATCAAGATCCCAAGCCGCAAGTGGCTCGCAAAGTTACTTCCCTCGCAGCGAGTATCCCTCGAGAGTTTTATCACGATAAAAAGTAAAACTCTTTTACCTTCCGTCATTTTATTTATAGCCCTCGACTCGAATGTTTTGTCAAGAAGATGCCGACGAATGCGCACGCGAGCGCCTCTTTTTATCGTCATCTCGTTATTCCAATATTCTTTCGAGGTAGCAAACGATTCGGCCGGCGCCTGCCCCCGTTCGCAATGAGCGGATAAGACGCAGCAACTCGTACAACGATGAGGTGGCTCTCGAACTTTTAGTCTGACTCGTCTACTCTCCTACCTACCTACCTTTTTTTCTCCTTACCGCCTTTTTTGGATAGTGTTTGATTTTTGTCATTTAAATTTTAACTCGCCTCAGTATGATCGATTAGTATTGAAGACAATTTGTACAAATTGTACGCACCTCCATGGTGGAAAGCTTCAGCGAAGGATCATGCAAGATTACCGCAGATAAAAGAAATAAAAACTGTGTGTGTGTACTTCATACGCGCCGGAAGTGAATACTTAAAGCCCTAACACACGACCCTAGATACACGAGATGTATATGCGTGGTATTACTGTATATCAATGTATCATATATCAATGATATATGTAGCATTTACCCTGCATATATACCACATATATTTAGCATATATGTTGTATACACACTGCATACATACCACATATATACAGATATACGCAGAATATCTGTATATATGTGCTTGTATGTAATAGTGTACTTTAACTGTAAGTTAAGTTTTTTTAAGTTTAAGTTTTAAGTTCTGTTAAGTTTAACTGTAATAGTGTTTATATACAGCATATATTTCTTGTCAAGAATATGTATCAAAAATGTATGCGTCATATATGATGCATAAATGACACATATATGAGTCATATATGACGCATACATTTTTTATATATTTTTCTGACAAAAAATAGATTGAAAATATATCGAAAATATATGCGTCGTATATGCCTCATATATGCATCATAGATAGTGTTTATACGTAGCATATATTTTTTTGGTCAGAAAAATATATCGAAAATATATGGGCCATATATGCGTCATATATTTGGTGCATATATACTGAATATATACGTATTATTCTATTTTTCGTCACTATATATGCGACCGATATATATATATATATATGTAGCATATATTTTCTGCATATATTTTACATACATAAATTTCCATGGGGGAACAGACGAGCGGACAGCGCCTAGACCGTCCAGCGAACTCCTCAATGGACGATCGAATATAGTCCGGCCGAACCACTGATTTGATTCTCTGTCGAACCATATTCTAACGACTTAAGTGCCCAACGGTCCGCTGCTGCGTCCAGACCAGCGGATTTGGTGCGGAGCGCACCAAGTTCGATGTGCGAGCCATCGAACCAACCGTATCAATAGTAACCATAACATTGTACGGCGTACTGCTCTCCACACGATCAAATTGCTACGACAGCGAACCAAATCCGTGGTGCGGCCGGACCATATTCGATCGCCGTTAGGGGGCGTACACAGATTACGTAACACAAAATTTCCCAATTTCTGAAATTGCAATATTTCTAGAATATTGATATTTACAATGAAGTATTTAATCGCGGGCGATATGATGGTTCTTCATCTTCATGATAGTTCATAAAATAATAAAAGCCTGAACGTTTATGGGAGCATGGTGGGCACTAATCGGTCGCGCTACCTGTTCTCACTAAAGTTACTATAACTCTGTCAATTGTCGGACTTGTGAACAAAAATATTGCCAACATATTTTTCAATACATGTACTTTCAAAAATTATTAAAAAAAAAAAATTCCTCAAGTTTTGCTTGGGGGATGTGGGAAAGCTACTGTATATACTGAAAGCTACTGACATTGCGTATAGAAAGCTGTGAGCTGTAACGGTAAAGTTGCACGCGAGGTTTGAATTAAAAAATTTTAAATGCAGAAATTTGAATATTTCTGGCAGTTTTAAAGTCGTGACGTAACGCAAACCTTGCCCCCCCCCCCCCCCTCACATACGTAGACGGTAATGCCTGGCTGACCCCCCCCCCCCAATTGCGTTATGTTATTTGCCTACGGCCCCTTAGGTCTTTACGTTCACTCCGCTGAAAGCCCTAACAGACGATCGAATATGGCCCGGCGCACCATATAAAACTGATTTAATATCTACATGCGTGCTAATTCCTACTTTCTTGCTCGCCCTTTTAATTTATTCACTGACCCTTCCCCGCCTCTTCCTCTTGCACCCGATTCATCAACAGAAATAATTCGTTACGTCAAAGCCCTAACAGACGATCGAATATGGTCCGGCGCACCATATTCGATCGTCTGTTAGGGCTTTAACGTAACGAATTATTTCTGTTGATGAATCGGGTGCAAGAGGAAGAGGCGGGGAAGGGTCAGTGAATAAATTAAAAGGGCGAGCAAGAAAGTAGGAATTAGCACGCATGTAGATATTAAATCAGTTTTATTTGTACAAATATTAAATGAGTCTTATTTGTAAGTGGAAAATAGCCATATATTTTTTTTGCTTTCTTATTCTAGACTGTATTGACCACTTGCATTTATATTATTTTTTGTAAATTATTGGATGATACCAGTTACCGCAGAGTATACTTAATTTATTTCTCTTTTTTCCAAACTATTATAAAATAATAACAAAATATTCAATTCAATATTTTTCAACATTTCATTAATGTTGTGTGTGTGTCGCTGGCGGTTAGCATTGTGACTCATATTAGTAGATCAACATTTTCACGCCGGTTTTTCTTGGTATAAGATTTTTTTTTCAACTCGATACCTCCGCTGATATTTCACAGCAATTTTTCTTCGTAGTTTCTCCGAATCACCGGAGGCCCGACCAACTCTGTAGTCACGCTGATATTCTGCACTCGTTTGCCTCCTTCTTTGAACAACCAAGGTAGAACACGCATCAGTGGCATATGGTATTTCATCATCGCCCAAGTCCTCGACGTTTAATTCCATATCGAGGAGTTTCGGATAAAACTGAAAAGAATGTCGTATCAATTGAAATATAAATAGATAATAAACAAGCAACCGTATAGTATATAATACTAATATTTTTGGTATTTTTAAAAATTGTTATTTCAATTGTTGTTATGATTTTTGTTTTATTTTAATTATTTTAATTATTATTATTTCTTGTAGCAAATGTACAAAACATGTAGCAAAAATGTACCAACAAAGCTCAAAATATCAGGTACCGGAGCGAGCGTTCAGTTCATCCGTTTTCTCACTGGCGGCGCGCAGCTCACTTCGTCCTGTTTTTACCGACCGCACTCGCCTCCTTCCGGAACAATTTATTTTTTGACAGGTCGAAAGCCGGAGCTA
Organism: Ophion slaviceki; assembly: GCA_944452715.1. Taxonomy (NCBI): domain Eukaryota; kingdom Metazoa; phylum Arthropoda; class Insecta; order Hymenoptera; family Ichneumonidae; genus Ophion; species Ophion slaviceki. Next base: position 458,368 of record OX101786.1, on the reverse strand, counting down.
TAACCTCGCACATTCGTTCGAAATATATTTCATACGATGTGTGCGATAGACTGTGATATAAAATGTGAATAGTGTGTGATAGAGTGGAGTTTGTTTTCGTCGCGTTTTGTTGAGTTTTTTTGGCTGTGAAGAACGCCTCAGGATGCCGGCACACCACCGACGAGAAATCCCGACAATGAAGCCCGACATAGAAATAATCGACGAGAAAACCGCCGCGGCCGATTATACGAAGAAGATGTAGGAACATAGTGACAGCGAGAAGCCGAAGGAGAAAACACCGAAAGTCAAGGTACGTACGTGCTATAACGTCTTAAGGGGGGATTGTCTTTTTTTCGCAAAATTTACCGCTTTTTGGGAATTTTTTTGTGAAGAAAGTATACAACGGAAAACTTGAACCGATGTGTTGGTCTAGTGGTTAGCGTGCTTGCCTCTGGAATCAACACATCGGGAGGTCGCGGGTTCGAATCACCGTCTCGTAGTTTCGGAGAGAAATAAAAACACAGGCGTGACGTAGCTCCAGTTCTACACGCGTGGCGCACACGGACCGGTACGTGTGTGTGTCGTGCGAGTGTCACTGTAGCCTGTGAGTTATTTCTCGACGAAACGCGACTAGCTCCGAGACTGTGAAGCGAACTCGGGACCGGCTGTATTGGTATAGGTTTTCCGCAGTTTCCCTATACCCAAAGCAGAAATGCATGGTGAATGCGATACAGAGGGGGAAGTCGGCTGCGGCCGCAAGGTGGGATTATATGGAAAACTGGAATATGGGGTTATGTATCAAGGGGGAAGATCCCTGTACAGATGGAAGTGTAAAAAAAAAAAAAAAAAAAAAAAATACAACGGAAAACTTGTGAAACTTGGCATATAGTTTTATTGATCTGTTTACTACATACAAAAAATTTTTTAAACAATTTCATCAAAAAATCCGCCTCCCACCCCCCTCGACGCGCGATGGTCCTTTTTTGATGGTGTGCACGATAACAGCCTTCACGTTCATCCTGCAACAAAAACCCAAAAAGCATTTTACTTTAGACACATATAGCTATCGTTCGATGAAGGGGAAAAAAAATTGACGATTTGGTGACGTTTTGAACTTGAAGTATCGATTTTTCGAAAAAAATTGATCGATTTTTTGTTATAAATAAAAAACTATTAAACGTATTGCATTTTGCTTCATCAAACGATAAAAGGATGTCAGCTGAGCATTCTGTCCAAATTTGAAGGCAATCGGTTGAATAGTTTTTGAGAAATCGTGCACACCATCAAAAAAGGACCATCGCGCGTCGAGGGGGGTGGGAGGCGGATTTTTTGATGAAATTGTTTAAAAATTTTTTTGTATGTAGTAAACAGATCAATAAAACTATATGCCAAGTTTCACAAGTTTTTCGTTGTATACTTTCTTCACAAAAAAATTCCCAAAAAGCGGTAAATTTTGCGAAAAAAAAGACAATCCCCCCTTAACCTTAATTTACGTACTTTGTCAATTGCCACGATCTTCCCTCGCAACGCTTTCCCGCTCGCCGATGTGTCAAATAGCCAACGGCTCCGATGCAAGAAACTCAAGTTTATTTGCTCTCCGCAGAAATACTTCGGTATTTATTCGTAAAAAAATCGCAGATAGCATATTTTCGATTTCTTGAGCAGTGTGCGACTAAAATGAGGCACGAAAGCTCAACACCCTTTGCCTACAAACGCTAAACTGTCACGTCTCGAACACGGGTGATTTATGGACTTGTGGTAATTCCTCGATAGCTTCACTTTGATGACCGAGCGTACTATTGGCATGGCGTACAGAGATAGGACCCTACGGTGTACCTGTACGGTAGTACACAGCTACACGCAAATGTACGTGTTACTAGTATGGTACCGGTACAATGTGCAATAGTAAAATATACCGGTTTTGTATCCTCACCACCATACTAATACTGGTACCGATACCGTACGCACACACGTGGTAGGTACGGTACCTGGGCTATCATTTAGATACCAGAACTAATGTAGCGTCGGATTTACCATCTACATGGACCATTGGACTTATCCAGAGCATCAAGTACCGACTGCCGAGGATGAGAAACCGCGTCAATTCCCGCGGCCACAATATACAGTCCCAGTGTCGCGAGGATATCACCGCTGTCTCCAATCTCTCCGAGAGCACCAGCGAGGCTGACCTTAAGGAACAATATCTCGCCATGGATCGCACCACCAATATGTATCGCTTACGTATGTCCGTTTCAAAACAAAGGGCGAGGACACTAGGGCCTTCTTGCATCTCAATGGTTACGGCTACCATCATCTCATACTCAAAGTCGACGGGTCCAAACCTCCAGCCCATCAGAATTGAATGGTCAACAGTTGAACACCTTAAGGTAGACCAAACGTGTGCTCTCGATTTTTATAGATTTTGTTCAAGTTTTAACCATACATTGTTCGTATAATTATGCATGTTTCAGTGAAATTTCAGAACAGTCGACTATTTAGATTCGGAGATAATGGGTTTTAAAATTGCAACTTTTAACACTATAAGGTCTGCAATTAAATTTAGACAGAGTAATTTTCCGTAACAAATATCTGTCCTCTATAAAAAGACGCAAGGCAATAACATAAGCAATATAAAATATTAATGTTTATAACGCAAATATTTCTTTCTACGTTAAAAGTTTTTAACTTTAGGAACACGATAATTATCTTTTTTCTCAAAATATTGAACAATACTGTTCTACGGTGTTGTATAATGTCTTCTTATTATAGGGGACAAATATTTTTTACCGAGAGTTATTCTGTCGTTACTGAACGTCTTTAGCAAAACTGAATAGCAAAGACAATCCAAACTTTTTTCACTCGTTCCCTAACTAGTTTGCTATCTAATCATATTTTTTTTTGAAAATTAATAACCCAAATTTGAATTTAGAATAAAATTTAAAAAATGCTATTAATTTACACGACTATAGCTAGAGAAATACGTAGAGGATTGTGAAAATATTAATTTTTGGGTAATTAGGAAGCATTAAACCAAAAACTTAATTTTCGACAGAAAAAAAGGACAATCATTTGGTAATAATTAATGTTATAACTAACTCATAGAAAATCCCGTACGTATTTCTCTTTGGAATGTTATTTTAAACATGTACTCAAAATTTGGAGTGAAAATAATGAAAATTGTTGGAGTTACGCTGCGTGCCGTTTTGAAAAAACGTGTTTCGAGAAAAACCAGCGTAACGCAGATTTTCTTCTACGTTCCCTGGTGGACTATGGACAAAATATTTCCGATGAAACTTTTCGAGGAGAATACGCCACTGTCCGGGCTGATTCTCCGTTGTCTGATGACATCAGCACCGTACCCATGTCTTCGTGAGGCGAGCGGTGGACAAAGTGTAAATGAATCGTGGTCGATGTATTTGTTTAAATTTATTAAAACGGATGGTAACATGTCACCACCTTTCCACAGGGCAAGTCTTTAGCAACTCGGAAAGCCTAAAGATGAATTGTTGTAAAAAATTATTGCAAACTTTCAATTTTAGGAAAATCAGCATTTCATTTCAAATTCGTTCAGGTCAAAATGACGCAGTGTGTCAACGAAGGAGGACACCACCGTCACTGCCCATTTTCGACCGTTTTCTTTAGATTCTTTTTTAGAGAAAGCAATAAAATACATGGTCAAAAGAACTTTTAGGCCTTAGTCGGTATATATTGAAGTATGTAAAAAGAGTTTATTTGTCAAAATAATAGAAAATCGCGGTGCACGAGTTGCTATAGCACTACTGGTTTTCAGTCAACCCTCTCCATGCTGATGAAGTTTGCATCGTTGGAACGCAACGAAAGCTCATGCTAACATTTTATTTTTTATATTTTCATCCTTATAGAAAATGTTTTTTTAAAGATTTATATTGTAGATCGCTAAATAAACATCTTAAAAAATGGTTAGAAGATTTTTGTGAGCAAAGTTTGCCAAAATAAATTAAAGGAATTCACAAATGTTAATTTTCATTGCGTTCCAACGATACAAGTTTCAACCTCATACTCTCTGCGCGAAACGCAGTAGAACTATTGTAAATTTAATCCTGGAACTAAGAGTGAAATATTTCCGTTAATTATGTTAGTTTTAAAAGTCAAGTACGGGGGAAATTTCAAAATAATTTAAAAAAAATAGTATCGAGTTTGAAAAAAGTTCGTGTTTTCGACCATAATTTTCATATACTACTCCAAAAATTAAAGGAACAGAAAATTTCTTCATTTTTTGGAGTGTTTTTTGAAGCGCTATATCTATGTGAAAAATGGTCGCATCGAGATAAAAAAAAGCCTTTGAAGCTTCATGTTTCTAGTCTCGCGATTTTTTGGCAATTTTTTTTTGTGAGCTGCGGTTATCCCGCTATGATAAGAATAGCAGAGGAAAAAAATTGCCAAATTTATTTGTTTTTTTTTTCAAGGATTCACGGGCTAGTTAATTTTTTTTCCACGTAACTCAATGTATAGGTCAGTTAGCTTGTTGATTCAGCTTTAATTTGTTTTTTTTGTCTTTCTGCGTCAATTTTTTGCTGAGATATCCGACTTTAAATGAAGAAAGATCCTTTTGTCTTTGATCATCGATACCTCAGCAACCAATGATTGCAACGGGAATTAGAGGGCAGCTTTGAAAACTTGAATAAATTTCCTACCAGCTCTTTTCGTTGATCTTTCAGAAAAACTTTTTTTCACCCTTAACATTAATTTGAAAAAAGGACAAAAAGTGAATTTTTATAGTTTGTCAGTAAATCTACTACTACCTTACAAATATTGATGGAAACACTAATGTTGCTGCGTTTTTTTTCAAGCGTAATTGTAGCCCCAATAGCCCTGTTAATTTTCAAATTGATCCATCGAACCGTTTTTCCGGACTGACTGATCACGGTTTTACAGAACAATAAAAGGCACAAGTGTATTGTTTCTAAACACCGTGTAATCATCATCAAAATGGAACGGCCAATTTTCTTCGACTTTTTTCACAAATTTGCACTAGTTTCTTGTTAAATTAAAAAAAATTCAAAAAATTTCAGTTTTTTTTAAAATACTTCTGTTAACTTTGTAAAACATTTCAGGAAACAATACTGACTCATTTTTTACCCGATTCGGCCTTTGCGCACTATAATTTCACTCATGTTTAACTGCATTAATTGAAAGTTGATAACCCCAAACTGTATTCAATAGTCGATTTAAGACCATTTATGCGATTAACTCTTAATATGTTTTACGAAGGTTATTAGGGTTCCAGAAAACAGTTTTTTTTTCACACTAGATGAACAAAAATTGAAAAAAGTTAAAGTTTACAAAAACTCTAGATTAATTTTTTTTACCAAAACGTAGCAAAAAATTACCAAAAAAAGATTAGTTTAAAAAAATGTTCATTGGTTTTTTTTTTAAGATCAGTTTTGAAAGAACGTTTTTTTGTAACCCTAATAACCTTCGCAGAAAATATCGAGAATTAATCTCATACAAGTTCTCAGATCGACTAGTGAATATAGCTTGGGGGTATCAACTTTTAATTAATGCAATTAAAGGTGAGTGAAATTATGGTGCGCAAAGATCGAATCGTGTCAAAAAAGAGTCAGTATTGTTTCCTGAAATAATAGACAAATTTGAAGAAAAAAAAATTGAAATTTTTCGAATTTTTTTTTCTTAATTTTAACAAGCAACTAGGGCAAAGTTGTGAAAAAAGTCGAAGAAAATTGGTTTTTTCATTCTGACGATGATTACACGATGTTTAAGAACAATACACTTCTTCCTTTGTTTTGTAAAACTTTGATGAATCGGTCCGAAAAAATGGTTCGATGGATCAAATTGAAAATTTACAGGGCTATTGGGGGTACATTAAGCAGAAAAACAAGCGGGCAACATTAGTCTTTCCAACAATACTTAAAGTACTGTACATTTACTATAATATATAAAGTAGTAGTACATTTACTGAAAAACCATAAAAAGTCATTTTTTTGTCCTTTTTCAAATTAATATTAATAGTGAAAAAAATGTTTTTTTCTAAAAAATCAAAGAAAGGGTCATGTAGGAAATTTATCTAAGTTTTCAAAGCTGCCCGTGCAATCATTAGTTGCTGAGGTAACAGTGATCGAAGACAAAAGGATCTTTTTACATTCAAAGTCGGATATCTCAGCATAAAATTGACGTAGCGAGACAAAAAACCAAATTGAAGCTAAATAAACAAGCTAACTGACCTATACATGTATTTAACTGAAATAACATTCTCGAGCGCGTGGACCCTTGAAAAAAAAACCCAAAAAATTTGGAAACAAATTTTCTCTTGCTATTTTTTATTATTGCGCGATTACAGTAGCTCAGAAATTTGTGTTGACGACAGATCTCGAAACTAGAAACTTGAAGCTTCATAATGCTTTTTTTCATCTCGATGCGACCATTTTTCACATTGATACAGCGCTTCAAAAAACACTTTGAAAAATTGAAGAAATTGGATTGGTCGATTGGACGAAAATTGTTCGAGTTCTGCTGCGTCCCGATTTCGAAAACGTGGTTTGGAAAAAAACGTGTGTGAAATCAACGGTTGGACGATAGAGTTGAAAAAGTTTTGTTTCCGGAATCGAATGCCACCTTTTGTTCGACAATAAAACTATTTTTAGTCGGTGAATTTGTCCCCATAGATACGATAATAGGCTTACAAGAGTTGAGAATTGCGACTACCGGCATAGCATCGCCGAAGACGCTTTTCAGCGCCGGAGACTCCCCTAAAAAATAGCTCGAAAACCACTTTAAAACTGTTTTTTTTCGGCTATAAACGAATATTTTTTGAGGTTATAAGGATTTTTAAAAAGTGTTTCCAAAAAAATGATTTTTCGAAAATTTTCCACCGGTGTCCATCTTTAAACATATCGCTATCGTAAAATTTCACTGCTCTTCTGTAGAGCGAGACTCCTGCGATCGTCATTGCTAGAAAATTCGATCCTTGGAGGAACCTGCCAAAGATAAATCCCGGCAGAGAGAAAAAATGCTAAACGTATTCATTTTAGCAATAATTATAAAATTTCACCACTCTTTCGCAAAGTGAGACTCAGTCGATCTCGTTCGCTCGCGAATTTGGTCGGCCGCAGACAACCTGCCGAAAAAAAGTCATGGCAGAGAGAAAAATTCCGAACGCATTTGTTTAAACAATCAGCATTGTAAAATTTTACAACTCCTTTATAGAGTAAGTCTCGAGCGATCTCGCTCGCTCGAGATTTTGGCAGAGATCGAACTTGTTGACGATAAGCAACATCGAGATTCAAAATAGTCCTCGAGCTTATTTGTTTAAATTAATTTAAAAAGGATGGGAGAATATCAGCACCCTTCCACAATACGAGTCTCTAGCAAACACCCCGTGTGCTAGAATGGTCTACCGTAAAGGAATTTACACCGATGACCGTCGTCGACAAAAGAAATCAATTTAAGGCCATTTGTTTCAACAATTGGCGATCGAAAAATTTCACCGCTCTTTCGTAGAGCGAGGCTAGCAATCTTAACTGCATAATGTTCACCTTCGCAAAAACTTTCCTTCACACAGTCGCCGTAGGTTATTTTTATAAAATGTTGCACACAGCCTAGCATTTTACTGCCATTTGTCATTATAGAGCACGTGGGACGATGATGTCCGTAGAATTCGTGGATATAATTCGCCGACGATACATTTTTTATCTTTTATGAGTCTCATGTAGCTTTGAACCTTGCCTATCGGAATATGTAAATTACGCATTTCTTGTGCAATAAATTCGGGAATCGTGCTATGGTTTTTATACGTGCCAACACTGTAGCAAGCATTAAAAGCTTGTTGGCATATTTTAACTTGACGTTTCACGGCAATCGCAACATCACGAATTGGACCTTCTGGTAGTTCGTCTAATTTGGCCTTCATTTGCAACAGATAAGTGTGCGCCGATGCCATTTGTGATTCTATGTGAGAAGTACCATGAACGAGACTCCATAATTTTCCATTTAAGTCCTCGAATGGGTACACGAGTACACCCATAACGGTCCGAGTCGTTATACGCACGCAAGCAGATGCAAAAGCTGGTGAATGTTTATCGTACAAAACTGCAAACCATAAAATGCTTAAAAATCCTGTACGAATTTATGCAACATTTTTTTTTTTGAGTATCGAGTTGCTGACGGGTAATACGCTCTGAATCGAGAATCTCTATGGCATTTACGAGGCTAAAATAATGCTCAAAATATTCCCAACGCATAATCCTTCTAAGTACTGGCAAAGAGTAGTAAAAAAAAACCACATTCTTAGCTCGGAGGCCTTCCAATGAATAAAATCCAATACCGAGCAATTCACGGGTTCCTTTGAACCCGGAACAATTTCCACTGTACAGCAAATTTCCACCAAACAATCCTCACTCAACTACTCATTATGAGACTCCTTACTTTTCTGTCCCTTATGAAGAAACCGGAATTCCCAGAGAATGGGTATTCCAGATCCTCGAGCTTCCGAGAGAACCGAGTATCACCAAATGTAGTCAGACAAAAGCTTCATTATTTTACCTACATTTGTTCGGTGACACTCGCGGTGTTTTTTTCTACTATGCGCAAAGAAACGCAATTTCCTCTATCGATACTTAAGAATCAACTGCATGGCTGATAAAAGGGTCTCCCGTATTGACTGATTATACTATCGTGATATTAAGAAAACTTTATCAGTATATAAAATACCAAAAATAAGATAAGTAATTACGTTGGTATTCACAAATGCATATCCAACATATTGCTAAAATGTTTATGACGCGTTACACTATCGACTATGATATTTATGTTATGTTATGTATGGGATTAAAGCCAATTCTATTTTTTTTTTAAATATTTTGTTTATTTTTCTTTCTTTTTTTGGTTGATAAGATCACGGGTCTCCTTGATGGTTGATCACGGTGGATGGCAAAGAAAAAAAAATATGCTTAGTTAAGATGTTAATGTTCATTACGTTACGCTATGTTAGTACGTTCATGTACGGCAAATATAAACGTATAGAAATTTAAAAAATATTGCTACCTGTATATTTGAAGCACGTTTTTATTTATTCCTGCGACATGTAGTATTAATAGGCTGAATGGATGGTCTACGATACTCTTAGGGTATGGAGTCTCCGGAGGGTCTACGGTACGCTTGCAGTAGGCCGAATGGAGGGTCTATGGTGCGCTTACAATAGGTCGAATGGAGGGTCCGGACGGTATTCGGAGCGCCTACAGTAGGCTCAAAGGAGGGTCCGGAGGGTATACGGCACGAATACAGTAGGTTGAATGGAGGGTCCGGAGGGCATTCGGAGCGAGTACAGTAGGCTCAAAGGAGGGTCCGATGGGTGTACGGCACGGATACAGTAGGTTGAATGGAGGGTAATGGAGCACCTACAGCAGGCTGAATGGAGGGTCCGGAGGGCCAGTAGGTTCTGCGAGAGTGCTCGATCAGGTCCACCCGAGGTTTCGTAGGTGCAATTGCGCGCTACACTAGCCCCCTTTGAACCTAAAGTCCAGTATATGCCATCTAGAGGGTTCAGCGGAGGCTCTAACATAATAATATTCCATACATCGTACCCTCATTTGGACACTCGAAAGTCCGCTATCGCGGACCTCTGTTCGGAGAAGGAGGCCTTCATTCCGCGGGTTGAAAGCAGCTCGAAAATTTTGCCTCGGGAATCCCACATCTTTGGCTTTCCGTTCGGTTGAGCTCCAAGTATTATTTAATTGTCTTCGGATGAATTTCAGTAACCAGAGATGTATATTTTTTATCCGCTTGTCTCACGGAACATACGCATTTTTGGCCTTTCGATACCCAAAGCCATATGAATTTTTCATCACGCATGTACGATGCAAGACAAATTCATATTTGTGGCCTCGTGATACCTAAAGGTATTTATTTTTTGTTGTCAGTAATGAAGCGAACAAATACATATATTCGACGTCCCAATACTAAAAAAAATTCATATTGTTGGCATCTCGGTACCTGAAGGTGAGAACTTTTCGTTGTTCATAGATTTGGTTTCGCCATGCTGAGACATATTTCTTTTTTTCTGGACAATGAAACGTTGATATTCCTGACTTCTCAGTAGTGAAAATATATATTTTTTCTTACCTGGGTTCGCGATGCAAGCGAAGTATATATTTGTGGCACTTTGTTTCTTTGCGGTGCAAACTTTTATGGAGACTAGCGTAATGTTCCGCTTGCCGACCTATTCACAATTTCGAAGAATTTCTTGAGGTTAGCATTTGTGACACGAAAAACCTTTGAGCAGCAAAGTTCAAGAGAGACCGGAGCAATGCGCGCAGCTAGTCTAAAGGCGGTGCTCATCGCGCCTGTTGAGAAAAGTGTTAATCAACTCTCGCAATTGGGGGTGTATATACCTCCTACGTTTACCCAATTCTCATTCGATTTACCTCACTCGAGTTAACAGACGAGTGTGGAACAATTTTTGGGATATGAAAACTCGGCCGTAAATTATGAGATCTCGCGATGAGTGGGCGGATCGAAAAATAACCCGAACAAAATTGATAGGAAAGAATCACATTACATTGGTCAAATGTTATTACGTTTTCGATTCATCGACGCGTATTTAGGTGACGTTGATTTAAAGTTGAAAAACAACGAATGGCCAACTTACTGTTTGAAGAGCAAGTACGCGGGGTTTTCGTTGCGGTTCGTCAGTGGCGTCGAATTAAAAAAAAGAAGACGAATCACTCGGCATCTACACTCTGCTGCATCTTTTCATATTGTTAGGTATGATACGGTACCTGTATCGAAAAGCCTCGAACGCGGCCACGGTTAACGACTGCGTACTTTGCGTTTCATTCTCCACGCGCCGCCAAGATCGCAACATGCACATCCTATTATCCCGGTTCCCGGCAGCTCATCTTCTGTACCTGTACTCAACGCTATTTCTTCCCTCGTACCGTCTCGCTGTATCCGTGACGCGTATCAGGCCACGTTTTGTCCGCGGTTCCGTACCCTAACGCGCGGTCTAAATTCGGATGGCTGCGAATAACAGACACATCGATCGATTGTACCGCAAACTTTGCTTCATCACTTGCTCCAGCTCACCAATCTCGGCGGGCAAAGTACTTGCCGATCTTCTGTGCGCTCAAACTTTCTCAACAATCTTTTCACCTTTCAACAAGATTTTTTAGTAATGCTTGGTGTGTGTCAAATCGAATCTTTCGTTATTACCACGTCGATGTCTTTGCAATATTTTATTAATACGTTACAAAGAAAAGAGAAAGAAGCCGAGCACGGCGAGTAATCGGAGTAGCAGGCGGCGCGTTTAACGAAAAGAAGTAAGCCTGGAGAAACGGCTGGGGACAGAGTGCTTCTCGCGAAAGTTATTCGTCCGCTGAGCACTTTTACCCCGCTATCAAACGAAATTGCTCGTTAAATTGGACAAATGGAGAAAAGTGAAGAGAAGCAGCGAGCGGGCAAGTGGCAGTTGCTAGCAGCGACATAGCGCAGGAGCGCTACGACGCATAGCGCCCCCCTTTAAAAAATCCTTTACCGAAGGTGTGATTATTAACAAGATTTAACATTTTTTTTCCAACAATTCGAAGTGATCCTTGTAAAGGAAAGAAGCCCCCGAAAGCACAATTGTCAACTATGTGCTAACTCGTCTTGAAGTATATCCTTGTTTGAACGGGAGGGTATCGTACTCATTGACGAAAGGAAACCAGTCAAACAGGGACGAACCGAGTGGATATTCTCTTTCTCGCAACGTGAGTGTTCGAGAATACGAGAGGTTAAGATAATGTTTTTGCGACGAAGAAAAGACACGCTGTACAATAATTTCATACAACATCATTGTTTATTGTTACGAATAAAGAGTGAGATATACGGGAGGGAGCATCGGGTGTATACGCAGGGGGCCGCCATTTAAATTTAAATTACGTCATTTTCAAATAGTGTGGGGGGGGGGTCTGGACGGTGGATGACGGTAACGATAATTGGATTATGCCGATAGGAACGATAGGATGATTTAGGGGAGGAGGGGGTAAAAATTGCGTAAATCGAGGACGTAATATATGGACGGCCCCCAGGATGATGCGTCTGTTACGTATTATGTGTATTTAACGTATCGTATGTAACAATAACAGAGACAATTTAGATCACGACGTGTTCACTTTTGGGCGCATTCGACACGAGTCCGGCGGCTCATAATAAATTACAGTTATACGTGGATACAGGCACTTTGCCTAAACGATATTAAACGAGTCGCGGGTGACTTATTAATAATTGTCATTTTTATCAGTCTATGCGAGGTCAAACATTACAAATGCGAAGAAACGTAGAAGGATGACAAAATTTGGGGAAAGAAACGAAAGATGAAAATACATCGCTCGTTGAATGGCTCAGACATTAAGGGGTTGTCGAGACTCTTAAGGGGTGGTCGAAAGGTCCAATATGGCGGAGGTTTATCTTCGTCTTGTTTTTTCTCGCGTTCGAGCTCGCGACGCTTGTTGGCACTTGATTAGTTTCGTGCAATGTAAGCGGCGTTGATTTTCGCGCGTTCGCTCAGCTCCGACGATCCTTCTCGAAGCACGTTGTGTTGAAAAGCATCGGGTACAGCGCGATTGAGATTTTCCATTTATATTCCACTTTCGCTCCCTCGAGGCTGTTCCTCGCTGGCGCGGCGGGGGGGGGCTCTTCTTTGTTTGTCGTGCAACACCAGCACGTTTCTCAACGTATAAACATGCACAAAAGTTTTGCAGGTTTCGCGCGCACCACACGAGAAATCTTTTCAAGCAGCTCTCGTGATTAAACATCAACAAAGAAGAACATTGAAACATTAACATTCAGTCACTCTGCCTCTCTCTCTCTCTCTCTCTCTCTCTCTCCCCTCCCCCGACCCCCCGCTCTCTCGATTAAATTATTTTGGGTTTGGTTCGGTTCGCAGGATAACAATTTTATTTCTAGAAAGGATATTTCTTGCATTATTTCTCATCAGTTTTCCAACACATTCGGGCGATAATCCTGCAATTCTTTCAGTGCGTGTACTCATACATCTGTAATCAGCGATTATAGTTGCAAGGGGAATGTTAAAGATGAACACCCTCGTTAATCTTTGCCACTCGAGTATTTCTACAGGTACACAAAGTATATGCTACGGGTATATACACCGATATAGAATGCGAATAACCGCAAGTGAGAATTTGTGTGAGTGTATGTGCATGTATGTGTGTGCGCGCGTGTGTGTGTGTGTGTGTGTGAGATAGAGAGGGGGGGAGACGCGAGCACCTTCCGCGATAAACGCATTGGTGCATTTCATATCAACTGGTACTCAATCCGTAGGCTATGGCCAATTATAACCTTATTCCCTTTTTCCTTTGTTACTTCCGTATTTCCAAGTATAACTTTTATCATTCAATTGTACATTATGAATCGTTTGAAAAAGACTCGATTCAATGCAAACGAATAATTTAGGGACGATAACAAGCTCCTCCATTATTTTACCTTCTTAATCTAGTTTGGCGTATCGAATCTGAGAATACGATCTAAGATCGCGAGTCGACGATCTCGACCAAGGTACAAAAGATCTATCTTTACCAATCCTTCGAAACGAAATCATCGTCTCGAAAGTCGAACCGAAGAAAGCGCGGAGCGTGCCAATTGTGAACATTTTTATCCATTATCGATGAGAATACTCATCGACGGGTAACACAGCTCTTTGGCATCAAAAAACACGTACAGTGATGAGCAATTACGATACAATTTGGTCAAACGAACAAACGCAGACACATCGTGGAACGGCGCAAGCTTACAGTTCGAGTTCTTACAATACAGTGCCCTATCTATGATACACATACTTATCAACGGATTTACATAGGCACACGAGTGTCAGCATACACGAAATATTGATATACATTACATACACATTTTCTCTCTCTCTCTCTCTCTCTCTCTCTCTCTCTCTCTCTCTCTCTCTCTCTCTCGCAGTTAGCTAATCGGAAATGTTATTTTATAAATATCATTTTGAACAAATAAATAAAATTTTACATCATTACAATGATGAACGTTTCTTACATTCAATAGAAATAAAAATGTTATTTTTATTTGCTTGGGTACATATACCGACGCGAAAAGAGGCAAAATGTCGATTTTTAGTGGAATCTTCTTAGGCATTTATCAGATATGTTTGTTCAACAGTGGATACAAGCGGCGTGGTGTTGGCCGTAGTTCGGATATCCCAGATTTCGTTTCATATTATTAACCGTACAGGCAAGTAACACTTATAAAGCTAGCGGGAAACGAAAACGCGAAAGCTACGACCTGGCAAATTAAAATATTTCAGATAGCAGGATTCATCAAGCGATTGCCGATCTATGGGATTGCCTCGGTACACCCTGCACAATCCGCGCTTATCCACGAAGGAACGCATTCTCAAACCCCCCCATACGGCTACTCTCAAACATAGATCGTTCGTACGTAATTTATTTCGTTTACTCGCATTTTACTCTCGACTCGGCTGCGTCAACGACTCTTGCGTAAAACCTTCTAAAACCATGCCAAACTTTTCGTTTCGTACGCGGATGTACGAAAAATAGACCGACTTTTGTCGCTCATGAAAAAAAGTAGAAATAGTGGAAAAAGACGAATCCGTGGAAAAGAAAAAGTAGACATATTTGAAGCAACAAAACGCGATAACCCGTAAAAATAACAACGACTGTCAAGTCTCGTTATCACGATAATTACAAGACGCGACAGGGTGTCGGCCGCTATCCCCCCTCCCCCCTCGCGTTCTATACGCACTTTTGTGCGTCTGTATAATTAAATCATTGCTTCGCCCGCGTCGTATGATTTGAATTAGGAAATGAGACAAGTGGTAAATGGAAGTGGAGGAAGAGGTTCGTGAGACGGTCGCCCCTCTATCTATCGACTGCGAAATATCGAAAGGAGGGCCAAGAGGAGGTAAGGCGCGAGATAAAAGTGAACGGTGAGGGAGCAAGCTGTGGCGAGAGCGCCGGCGTACGATGCAAGGCAAGCGTTGTAAGAACTGGGATCGACACGTGTCACGGCACAATAGTGCCGCAACACGCAAGCACCGTTCAACGCTCCGCAGCCCCAAATTTCTTCTACCTCGCGAGGCAAGGAAACGGCATTGGCCGCGTAATATCTGTGTACAGAGATCAAACATTACGATGAAAATGAAATTACGATGAAAGAGTGAACCTGGAGGAAACTCGTGCGGGACGATAAGGGTACATTTATTGTCCGGGAAATAAAGGCGCAGGTGCACGTGACTCACCTGACAAACGCGTTGTCGTCCGTCTGGGTGAATCGATCCGCGAGATCGTGCAGGCTGTGTGGCGTTATCTCATCGAGATGATAATATTCGAGGAGCGAGTACTCGGTAGCCCAATTCGCGCTACCCTCCTCGTTGGCTTTCGTCAGATCGAGGTAGAATTGCGTGTAATCGAGAATCTGTTTTCAAACACACGTATACGAGATAACGCTACTCACTAGTCGTGCTTATATGAAAAAAATATAGAATGCCTGAAAAGGATGTAATATTTTCACTCTGGGTAGACGTACGGAAAACGGAAAGGATTTTCGACAATTTCCGATGAGTCCTCGTCTGCGCGAGTCCTCGTCCTCCTCCTACATTTGCGATTTCTCTGTTTTCCAAATGAGTTTCCATCGACCCGATTATTTGACCAACGACGAAATTCTCCCTAATCTTGCAACTTCCCGACGCGTCGACTCGTGAAACGAGGAGAAAAAAAAAGACAAAACGGGAAATGGGCCTCTCGTGGACGTAACCGGATCAATGCAAACAATAGTCGACAAATTGATGCGACGAATTTGTCGAGTTTTTTTATGACGCGAGAGATTATAAATTCTGTCGACAAATTTTTCTTTGTTGATCCTCGAGCTTTAAAAGAGGCGCGCGAGCACCGGATGGCGTTGGTGCATGCACGAAACCGACTAGAAATGTTACTGAGGCACGGTACAGACAGCCGGATCAGGCTTTTACCGGGGGTGAAACGCTTTTTTGTATCCGGCCATGACGCGGATGCCGGTAACATAACTGATCGGTATACCTTTTCAGGCCCTGATCCGATTGCTGTATCTATGCCGGAAATGAAAAATAAAAAAATCCAAAAACTACGAATGAAAAAATTCTAGTAGTATTTTTTATTTCCATATGCTTTATTTATGATCCTGCCTATATGATATTTGGAATAAAACGTACCCTGCCACGGTCAAGTTTTTTACCTACCCTACGTATTTGATTTATTATTTATCTGCTGATTCTAGAGCTGAGCGGGCTACCTATTTAGCTATTCCAACACTTATCGAAACTTCCTTTTTTTCTTTGCATATTTTTATTCTTCTAATTCTATTCTAAAGAATGTCAATAATTTTATTCATGACGTTGAAGTTTGCATCGTTGCAATGCGACAATAATTTTTTTTCTTCCTATTTAGGCTGTGAAAATAACTCACACGTTTTTACATATTCTCATTAGAGTATTACGACCGCAATTCGCAAAAAAGGTTTCTGATGATGATTTTGTAAAAAAAAAAAATGTTTCATTCTGCCAATAAAATTTAATTTGATTGATTTGATTGATTACCTTTTGACGATGATAAAAATAAACGAATAAAAAGTGAAGAAAGAAAGCGTTGCATTCCCACGATGCAAACTTCAAATTTATTTCCATTCGTTCTTTGTATCTTGATTTGATGATGACGGCGTCCGCATGGACGCCATATTACTTTTATTAGGATCTTGCCGAAATTATGCACGCAGCAACTCAGTTGTTTACTTTGATTGCCCCGAATAAGGTTATCCGGTAGACATCCGGCGCAGATCAGACATACACTTCGACTTGCATAGCGGATCTGCGCCGGATGTCTGATGAAGCACGGATGGGAGAAGGAAAATCGATCAGGCCTTGAAAAGGTAACCTTAACAGAGCCATATGAGGGTCGCGTTACGGGTCACCGGATGTAGGCTTGATTGATGGTGCCTTCTCGCACGGTATCTGGGAACTACTGATCGGCAGACATACGGCGCCGATCAGGTACGGACTCCGGCGCCCTAACACGGCCCTCGCAAGATTGCCTGATTCAGAACTGATAATTTTGTCTTTATTACACCCATTTTCCGGATTCACTGATCCAGCCCACATGGAAATAAAATATAAAAAAAAAATACATCGAAAGATATGTATTAAATATATTATGTATTAAATATAATTATATATTTAATACATGTATTATGTATTAAATATAAATACATATTTAAAGATATGAATACAAATACAAATATAAGATTATGTATTAAATATAATTGATTCCAAAAATTGGATATGTCAATTATATTTTTGGGTATGAGTAAAACCTATGCGACATATAAATATAAATACGTTTCGGGTGTATCTTAAATATATCAGACAAGCAAACTAAATGTATGTTTTATATATTTTGAATGGGATATCCGAATATATTTAAGGTACTAAGGTATATCTATATATAAACTATACATATAGTTTATATATAGATACCTATGCATATATATATGAACTAACATACTATAAATATATTCCAGATTCGTTCGAAACATACAAAACGTTCATAAATGATACATTTTCAATCAATTTAGTATATACATATATATCTCAACACTTCTTCGCGTGACATATGTCGTAGCAAAATTTGCAGTGTGAAGAAAGGGTAACATTTTTTGTCTTTAAGCCTCAGATTAAACTCCGCTATTGAAAGATTGCCTTCCGAATTTTCCATGATTATTCGCCTGTTGCAATAATGACGCCCTATGTCTTTTGTGAAAATATAAACAAATACACTACATTATGCATTACTTCGGTTAATTGTAGTGTAAGTATCGTAAAAGTTGAAAAGAAGCCAAAGAAAAAAAAAAGTTTCCGCACGCAGACTCAAACCTGCTACCCTCGCAGTAGGAATTCGAACTCTTGGCGCTGCGCCAACTACTGCTTGGAAATTATGCTAGCTTAAAATACTTAATGTACTGACCGATCCGCGACAAAAATTTCATTTCCTAAACGCTTGGCCATCGGTAGTTCCCACTTGCGTCACTTTCATTTCTAGTCAAGCCCTACATATACTGTGAATCCGGACGAAATCGGTGATGACGAGTAGCTGACCTCCCCTTGTACACGTAGGTCCATCGAGCGATTGGCTCATGGTTGGCTAAGCAACTTGAGTTACAGATGACGTTACGAATGAAAAAAAATTCCAAGTCGGTATCTCGCGATGACCTAGCCGCACTAGCTGGAATAAATTATCGGACAACAAAAATTGAAGGTTATGTAATTCTATGCGATTATCGTTCTCTACGTGAACGCAAAGAAGTAATTGATCCGATAATGTTATTTGCTCTTGTTAATCCGCCCATTTTTCAATAAACTAACATTGTGCCCGATATGTAGACGATACGAAAATTCAGAAATTTAACAAGCAGAACTAGCTTAGTGGACAACGTCATAGCTAATCACTCCGAGGTCCCGGGATCGAAACCACCTTATGGCGTGTAAGCGTTTGTCTGATATCATTTAAATTTGAACCATTGATATATTTGCAGCGCAAATACCATAATCGTAATTAACGAACAACGAAAAATATCGTAAAAGATGTAAATAACGTGCAAAAAAAGTTTACAGTATATTTCAAGTATAGTTCAAATATATGTCAAGCATATTAAATATATTTTGAATATATTTCAATAATATTTGAAATGTAGTATGAACATATTTCAAGTATATTTTTCAAACTGAGTATGAATATACTTCGTGTATATTTTAGATGTAGATTGAATACATTTAAAATATATTTGTAGTATATTTTGAAGGTAGTTTGAGTACATTGGAAGTATATTTTCAATATAGTTTGAATATTTGTAATCGCATGTCCAACATATATTTTTTATACATTCATAATTATAACTAAGATGTATAATATGTATCTGAAATATGTTTTACATCTATTTTTAATATATCGAAAAATATATTTTTACATATATTTTATTTCCGTGTGGGAGTAGATGTCCAGCACAGATCAGGCGGGTTTCAAAATTATATATATATTTTGAAACCTGCCTGATCAGTGATCCGGTTGCCGGAACAACATTTCCAGTCGGGAAGGGGGCGCGGTTTCGGATCGAATCTTATCTCGCTTATAAACAACGACCGTCCTACCCCGTAAGTGCACTTTGTTTTAAAATAAAATGTACCTTTCCCGTGCTTGTTTCGAACTTGTAGAGTCGAAGTCCCGGATTGTTCGGTCCATTGGCTTGGCCCGGTGTGACACTCGGTGCCATCATCAGCCAGGATATCGGCACCCCTGCCGTTTATCCAAGGAAAAAGGACGGGGTCAGTGTGCATGCGTATAGTGGTAATCGTTGGAGAGATTTTCAGTGAGCGTAAGGAAACTGTTGATCGTACCACCGTCGCTGTAGATGGTGCGAAACGTATCCGAGTGCCAGTGACCGAAGAATTGGCCCGCTATGATGTCGGAGTACTGTTTAACGAGCTGTAGATAACGGCTGATGTGCCGATCGGTCATCACTCTGGCGCCACCTTCGCGCTCCTCGACCCCCGGTGGCGTATGACCCACCACGTATACCTAGAGAGGCAGGACGGGTCGGCTGAGTAAGCCGCATTTCTCGAACAAGACCGTGAGCCGGCCGTCGTTGAACAGTTTATGCATCCCCTCGGGTAAAATAGAATATTTGAGCACATTCAACGCGTCTTTTTTCACATTTGTTTGCATGTGAAATGTATCTTAAATAATACATTTATATGTATTAGAGTAAAGTTAAGCGCATTTTATGCGCAGGGGAAGTAGGGGCAAGATGATAACGCTAAGATCGTGCCCAAATAAAACAATAGGTACTTATGAATCAGTCAACTTCCATTATTCGTTTAAACTAATCAACATTTATTAATCTTTCAATTTTGGAAATAAAAATCAGTCTTTCTGCTTGTTAGCGTACAATGTATATTTTTAGTTAAACATTTATTTTTCTCATTTTACCCCACATGCGGAGCGAGATGAACCAGCGCTGGGAGCATGATGGGACACGAATAATTGGCACCTTTCGCATATAAAAATAGTTTCATTCTCAATACCAGCAAATTGATAAGCCAATCTTCTAAGTGCTGTAGTATTTAATCCGAATAATCTTGATTTCATATATTTTGAATCATTTCGTAGTTCATCTTCATCCTCTGGTAGAAACACCGGTAGAAGAGGAACCAAATGTTCAACTAGCTCATTTCACACTTTCCAACGTAGATAGTGGTACGTTGTAAAACATTGCGGCTTTGCGATAGCTTGTATTCATCTTGCCCCTTTAGATGGTTAACGAATCAACAATAAATTACGCAATAACCTTGAAAATTTCTCACTAACTGTTCTTATTATATTAATAATTAGTACTTTCATTGTGTTTACTTGCCTGTCTCTAATCAATATGAGCAACTCAAATAAACGGAAACGATGGTAAATTTCGCCAAAAATTAAATCGTTTTGTCAACAAATCGAGATTGTTTTCTCACTCGAGACGGATGCTTCCGCCACAGTTTAAACTTTCACACTCATTCACCTCCCCGCCGTCCCTTCAAACTTCAACAGGACCACTGTGCTCGCGCACACTGTTTAGTAGCTATGCATATGTTCATCTTGCCCCGCGTATTCGCCTTGCCCTGACTTCCCCTATTTGTAAACAGTAGATCCGCATTGAGTATATCGAAATTCACATGTCAATTTTTAAATACTTCATTGAAATACGACATGTCTATTCGAAGACACTTAACACCTCTTGTAATTAAATTACTCGAACAGGGTTTGTTAATTTTAACATGACGATTGAAAATACATTATCAACTTGACACGTTTCTCTCTCCCCCTTCCCGCCGTACGTATGAAACCCTTCGGAGATGTGGGTCCTGCCTCACATCGTACACATCGAGGGGTTTTATACGTGAAATGAAAGGGAGGTAAAGAGAGGGAGGGAGAGAGAGAGAGAGAGAGAGAGAGAGAGAGAGAGAGAGAGAGAGAGAGAGAGAGAGAGAGAGAGAGAGAATTACATATATCGGTTACGTTTTACAAAAATCTACGGTATGATATTTGATAGACAATTGACACAATGACATCAACTAATTGATATAATTGATGTGATACGACACATAATTATAGGAATTATTTTTGTCTGTTCTGCCATATATGCGATAAGATACTACGAACACTCCATAGCAGCGTGCGTAGTATAGGCAGACGATAAGGAGGTAGGTTGTAGGTTCAATTCCAATGCCAAATATTTTCTTCGGAAAAAATCATTTCAGGAGGTCAGGGAATGACGAATTGTAACGAGAAATCATTGAGGTAGAACTCTGAGTTGATTATTTCGTTTGATTTTGGATTGGTGTAGTGTACATGCAGTGTATAAAAGAGAATAAAATAAAACAATACGCATAAAGCGAATCCCGAAATGGCACATTCGTAAATGTGTAAAAAGTCTCTACAAAACTTACTACAATACGTGTAGGATTGAAAGAACACACTTGAGTTTGTAGTGTAGAGTATAGGTATTGTAATGGCCTATTTGTGACAACGTGTCTTTCGAAAGAAATAATGGCCAGTGGGAACAGATGCTTCCGCTACACGTCGCGACGGTATCGAAATAAAAAGATTAAGGTTACATAATACAGTGATCCCGCGCGAAATTACGGGCTAAAGAGGACAAGCAGCGATATACCGCGAGTAAGCGAGAGAAGCGTCCACCCTCCCTTTCATCGCTCTGTCTCTTTTCGGTGAGACGACAATAGGATCCATGATTGAGCTCTCTTTTCGCGCTCCCAACGTAATTTCCTCATTTGCAATCGTACCATTGGGGACCTCCACGGGTTAATTGAATTTGCTAACTAGCAGCGGCCCGGGAGCGAACGCATCCCGGATTCGCCGCAATTCGCGTAGACAGCCGTTTTCGTCAGCAGCGTTCGATCGTCAACCACTGTACGACCTTACGGACAAAGGATCAATTTATTTGTATTTTTTCCTCGATAGACACGGATGGCCAACTACACTGGATCCTCGAGCCATCGTGTGACAATGTCCCGCATCAACGCGCGGTATGCGAGCGTTGCATTTACGTCACGGTTTCACCCACGGGAACCATTTATTTTCAATTGTACATAGGTTTTCCACTGCAATTATCCAGCCCTATTGGTCGTTAATGTTCTAATGAACACACTGAACAAAATTAATGGCAAAACAAATATTGTTTTGGCCGATTTTCCGACTCGAGATGTAGGTCCTCGTATGGCGTTTTTTCCCGACGAATCGCCGAAGTAAAAATACAGTACGGACAAAAAGTACGAAGACGGAACGCGATGCCGCCATGGCGATGCGGACAAAAGTGGAAAGCCCCAGAGAGTAGCTTAAGGTAGAATGAGCGCACGCGCTTGATTTCTAGAGATTTTTTTCAAATTTTAACCAGACATTGTTCATGTCATTATGCATGTTTGAGTGAAATTTCAGAACAGCTGTCTATTCAGATTGGGAGATAATAGGTTAAAAAATTGCAACACTTAACACTGCAGAGTCTGCATTGGCCAAAAGGCAGGTCACATAATTCGTCGTACCATTCTATAGCGTTGATAAATATGAAAAAATACGTTTAGATAACAAACTAGTTAGGGAAAGAGTGAAAAAAGTTTGGATTGTCTTTACTATTCAGTTTTGCTAAAAACGTTCAGGGAAGACAGAATAATTCTCCGTAAAAAATATTTGTCCCCTATAATAAGAAGACATATGGCAACATCGCAGAACAGTATTGTTCAATATTTCGAGAGAACAAAAATAATTGTCGTGTTCCTAAAGTTAAAAACTTTTATCATAACAAAAACGATTTGCGTAATATATATTAACTTATTCTATTTTTTAATTTGTATTTTAATTTGTATTATTTTATATTGTTTATGTTATCTTCATTTACAAATAAAAGTGTTGGTTAATTCATAACTGATTAAAAACTTTGTTCGATTAAAAATTACCTCCAAATAAAAATTTGTGTTGCAGGATTATTTTAAATATGCCGCGCAATTGGATACGTGGAACGATGCGGTGTTGCCATATGTTTTCTTCTTATAGGGGACAAATATTTTTTTGCGGAAAATGATTCGGTCTAAATTTCAATGCAGACCCTCCAGTGTTAAAAGTTGCAATTCAAAAACCCTTTATCTCCCAATCTAAATAGTCGACTGTTCTGAAATTTCACTCAAGCATGCATAATGATATGAACAATGTCTGCTTAAAATTTGAACAAAATATATAGAAATCAAGAGCGCGCGCTAGTTCTACCTTTCAATGGAATGATGCGCAAT